>JAOTBA010000009.1:9927437-9940449 GCA_025629845.1 Erythroxylum squamatum | reverse complement strand
CCATGCCACTAGCGGGCAGGCGGGAGAAGCCTCTAGACAAGTGCACTTGACTGACAGAACAGACCACCACAAACCCATATACATGTAATTCATGAACTTGAAACATGTTGCCCATAAGGCACAATTTAAAAACTTGATTTCATGAGCATGTCATATATCATATGCATTTCTAGCATCATTTCATAATTCACACAATTCAACAACCCAAATCTCATACCAATCATAACCACCATTTCAACTCATTCAAAAGCAACAATTATACAATTTGCAAAGCAATTTCAATTCATTCCAAGGTTCTCACACAACAACAAACATAGGGCAATTTCTCAATCATTTAAAGCACAATAAAAGCTCATTTAAAAGTAGTTGGAAAGATCATTTATTTCATTTAGTTGAAAAGCATTTATGACTTATTAACACAAATATAAAAATGTAACCCACCTTATATCCTTGCTTGAAAAGTGGCTCAATTTGGCCTCTCCTCTTGCTCCTCTTGCCTTCCTTGATTTTCTTCAACAATAACACAAAAATCCCAAATCAATAAATCTCAAATTGGAAAACCTAACTAACCCAATGCATGAAATTGATCTTAGAATCACTAAACCCATCTATTTCCTAAACTCTTTGAACCAAAACCACTTCACAAATCCAACATATTATCAAACCCTTACCTTAACTCTTTACCCAATCAAAGGGTTTCTTGGCTCAAATGGAAGCTTGGACCTTCCTCTTCCTTTTTCCTTCTTGGAATCACTCCAAAACTCCTCTTGAATGCTTAGAAATCAAAGCCCTAACCCAAACTCTTCTTTTTCTCCTTCTTTCTCCCTTTCACGACAACTTCTCTCTCTTTTCTTCTCTCAAATTCGTCCCCCTCTCTTCTCATGTAAGCCTCTCTTATTTCTTTTCTCTTTTATACTCTCATTAAAGCCACAAAGTCCAAAATGCCCTTACTTATTAGCCTTGCCAATTAATAACTCAAGTGACATGCCCAATTTGCCCTTAATGAAACTTACCACTTCTAACACATTAATTTCCAATCTCATGCCACCTAACCTTATTAATACTACCATGCTAATTAATCCCAACACAATTTAATCTATCAAGATCCCAAAATCATCTAATCATGCTTAATCAAAAATAAAAAAAAATCAGGGGCCAACAACAAAAGGAAAAGAAGACAATAATACTTCACAAAGAAGTTTAAAGATTTTTTTTTAAAAAATGAAGTTTAAAGATTACGATACACATTGAAAATAATTTTCAATCAAAGGCTTATTATAAAACAATACTAACATAAGATGTTTAAGAACTAAGTGAGCATTATGCTTTAGAAGTTCATTAATTGAATAATATAAATAGACCACCAAATTGACATTCAAATTATATAATGAAATTAACTATACAAGAAGCAATCAATAATGTAGATGCTTCTCAGTAGATGATATCAATAAAATAAGAAATTAAATCTCTTCACAAAAATAAAATTTAGAACTTGTATCATTGCCATAAAAAAACATTTAGTAATAAATGTTTCCTCAAAATTAATGAAATGATGACGATAAAGTTGAGCAAAATTATACAAAATTGCCTTGCTACAATCCCATAGGATTGAAAATTTATTTTTTTTGTTTGACTTATATCTAGATAATTAGATGTGAAAACTATTTTTTTTAATGGAGATATTGAAGAAGAAATTTATATTTTCCAACTATAACTAGGATGACAAAAATAGCTCGACCAGACTTAACCTAACCTAGTTTAGTTTGAAATCAATATGCTCATCTCAAATTGAGTAAACTTCAAGTCAAACTTAAGACTTTTATTTATACAAATTTTTGAGCTTTGGGCCAGACTTAGACTGAAGCCCCACAACCCAACATGACCCAAAGTCTAAACCCTAAGTCTATTTAAACACAATGTCCTTTTATTTTTAAAATAAAACTATATCATTTCTTTAATAATAAAGGACATTTAGGACAATGAGTTCTAAAATTAATTAGGACAAATCAACTCAAAAGTCCAACCCTTTAGAAGTTATATAATTGGCGCAAAGACTCAAATGCATTATTTATACAGTCACCTTCATCCTCCTCATCTTTTCACTTTCAATATGAGAATTGGAATAAGTTGAATAACTTAAAACATTATCATCCCTTCCTATTAATTTCAAGTTATTTCTAGTATGATCCCTATTAATATGAAGATGAGAGGATGAAGATGTTTTAAGTACTGTATCTATTTATAGTGAGAGTTTAATATTCACTATAATTTGTATAAGAATCAAACATTACTGCATGTATTAAGAGTAGTTAATTATAATATTATAAATTATGGTATAAAGCATTAGAATATTAAAAAGATCCTAAAATATATTAAAGGGACCTCTAATGTTACATTACAATATTGAAGATCATACTTTATTATTAAATGATACGTTGACTCCAATTATGCACGTAACCTTAATAAAAACAAATCTATTATAGATTATGTGTTCATACTTATTGGTAGGGTTGTAACTTGCTGGGTGTTAAAGATGTAGTCAATTGTGGTTACTACAACAAAAGTAATAAAATATATAACAATTATACAAGGTAGTAAAGAAGTTGTATGATCGAAATTGATGTCAGAAGAATTTGAACAGAAAAACATAACGTTTCATTGTTCTGTGATAGTTGAAGCCCCTTATATCTAATAAGGAACCCAATATTTAATCAAACAAAGCAGATACGAGTTTAATATCACTTCGTCCGTGAAAAAGTAGAAGAAGGAGCACTGGATGTGTAAAAAATTAATACAAAAGATAATATATCATATTTTATGATAAAAGCAGTAAATAGTAATAAATGTGATTGTTGTTAATCTTATACGACATGGTAGAAATGTAAGCAACATAATAATGATAAGGTGGTATGAAGATTGATTGGTTCTCAATCAAATCTTCAGATAGGAGATTGTTAGAAAATATAGATATTATTCACAAAATATGTAAATGTTATTCACGTTAGAAGAATCTAGATGTTATTTATAAAATATTTAAGATAAAAAAAAGTCCAATGCAAAAATAAATATTGTAATTAAAACAAATTGGAATGTATGGCTATAATTGGTTTGATTTATCTATAAATACATATCCAATTTTTATTTTATATATTAAGAAACAAATTCAAGCATCTAAAAAAGAAATTGTGAGAGTCCAAATCTTATATATTTCACAACTTATAATTAATAAATATTTGCATCATAACTATTCTTTTACTCATAATAATATTTTATGTTTTATTTCTTTTAATTTTAATTGTGTTATGATCTTATTTTATTTATCTAATTATTTCAACAAAAATCAAATCCTAAAAAGATTAGAAAGTAATTGTTATATAAAAAAAACTAGACTACAAACCTGCCAGTATCATTGTCAGGATCAATATGATCAATATGCCATCACTTGGTCTACAAGCACCGCATTTCGATAGATGAAGGAGGAAGGGAAATTATCACATTTTTCTTATCTACTAAGACCGTCTCTAATCATTCCACTAAAATTTTACACCAAATTTGGTGTAAAAGAGAATATTCTAAGAATCTTTTTATACCAAGTTTGGTGTTATTCCAACCACTCTACACAAATTTTTTATACCAAATTTTTATTTATTTATTTATTTATAAAAATTAAAATAAAACCATTATTCTTAATTAATTAATATATACTTTATATTAAATTAATATTATTTAACATATATAATTAATATTATTGCAACAACAAATTAATAATATACACAAATATAATATTTTTATTGTACTTTTAACCTCTAATCCTCTGAATTACCATATCGTTCTCACAAATGTTCAATCAATACATTATGAAGTTCATAATGAGCTTCTTTATCTTTAATTTGCTTATGTTTAGCAAGGAATTCTTAAAATGAAAAAACTTTTTGTGTCCATGAATAAAGAAATAAAAGAAATGTTTCGTGAAAATCAATCTCTTCTAAAAAAAATTATGAACTTCAGTTGTTACGAGCTCAAAATGAGACAAAAATTAGAGCTACGACAAAGACGGGAAGATAATAAAATTTATGCAAAGATCTGGATTCCATCAAAGATCCAGTGATGCGTGAGGCTTTCAGAAATGAACAAATAAAAATTTATGCAAAAAGAACTCAAGAAGAAGAATCTCAAGGAGGAGTTGGCTCATCTAATGGCTTTAGCCAATATTTTAGTTTGATTGTAATATCAAGTCTGATTGTAATTGTAATTTATTTTAGTCTGGTTGTAATTTCAAATATTTTCGTTGAGTTTTAATTTTTTAAATCAATGTTGTAGTTTAAATTTATGTACCTTTTATTTCAAATTTACTTTTTATTCTTAACATATTTTATTAATGAATTTGTAACACTTATAAATAAGAATTATAAATAAATATTAAAAATAAATTTAATATTATATTCAATATTAGTGTCATTTTTAATGTCTTAGTGAGATCTTTATAATGATATATTTTGTGTAAAGTAATATATATTTTAAATTTAATTACTTAGTAAATTATGTAAATAAATCAAATTGTGAGAATGACATAAAACAAATATGTTAAAAATAAAATGGATAAAGTTATCTTTTTACAACTTTTGGTGGATGAATAGTAACACACCAAATTTGGTGTATTACTATTCATTACACCATTTTGGTGTTGGATTTTGATGTCTTTTTTGGAGTGAATTCATTGCACCAAAACACCAAACTAGAAATGGCCTAAGATTCAAACTAAAAAAATCATACTTCTCTCGAGTAATAACAGAGAATCGAGGACAATCAGAGATAATGACTAAATGACAGAAACAATCTCAGACGAAATTATTGACAAGATGGTCTAAAAAAAGGTATTAGTTACACTGACTGTGAGTTACCTTAAGGAGGTGCTTGGTTAGTTGGTATGAGAAGAAATAAATAAATAAATAATGAAAAAAGATGGTTAGTGATATATTATTATTAGATGAACAATATTTTTATATTTCCTTTTGGGGCAATACTCTATACTTCCTAATATAGTAATGAATGAAAACTATATCCATTTTCATTCCTTATTATATTTATTATAATTCTTATTACCATTCTTCCAAATGAACCAAGCATACACTAAAGATAATAATAATTTTGTACATGGGACCAAGTTAGGTCCAAGGTACTTTAGGCCTAGCCAGGTTAGGTGAATTAAAAAAAAAAACAATTTAGGTTCAAAGTCCGATCAACTTGACTGAAACTATTGACTTTGGACTAGGTTGGGGTAGATTATTTTTTCCCATCCCTTTCAAGATCACTAGCAACAGAAAGCTTAAGTCACCAGTTATTAGAAAAGGCTTCATCTTCAAGTCAATTTTGTGCAGCATATACTTCAGTTATACCTTTATCGTCAGCCTCTTGTGCATGATGCATCTCAGTGTTTTCTGAATCTGTAGGGATTTTCTCTGCCTTCGCTTTCTTTTCCAATGCCTACCTGATCATGTAATTTTTAAGAGAAATATAAGTTAATAAGAAAAACAGCACCACTTTCCAGGGACTTTAGCTTCCAAGAGCGCTTCAAATTAGTGCTTTTGATTGCAGCTTCCAGTGACTTTAGCTTCCATTGCCTAGCATTGTTGTCACCATGGTACAAACTGCCGTTTATCTTTTGGACCTATTCTGCTCAACAAGAAATAATAGTAGAATTTGGTTTGATAGAGGAAACCAAGACCTCAACGCTATGACACGTTTCTTAGGAATTTTCAGCATACGCTGAGCTTGTTATTCATTAACTATAAATAGCCAAAACAAATCCTAACAGATCTGCTAAAAAGGAGCTAACGTTCCACAACTAAACAAATTAACAGAAATTCAAGGAAACAAACACTTGTCATTTGACTAATTCAAAACTAAACAGCTGTCCAACAAGCACTAAGGACACAAGCATTCAACTAGTTGACTCCAAATCAATTAGCTAATAGTCCTTTTAGGGTTGATCCATATTCACCGGTGCTAACTATAACTAAATGGTGCACTTGCAGTTAAAACACAAAATATATACGATGCTTTCAAAGTCAATGAAGCAACAAATTATTCAATCTAATTAAGTCAGTTCCCATTCTCATTAAGGGATTGAGCAAGGTAGTGGTTGAAGGCAATACATGTGTCTTTAATTATGTGGGATAATTTAATGGAGAAGTTTTTAGAGAGTCATTTCCTACCAATAAGGACTATGAATTTAAGCTTCAAAATGTCATCTTTACTACATATTTTATGACTAGGGATGGCAATGGGTAGGATTCGGTTCGGGTATTACCCTACCTATATCCATATCCATTTTTTATGACTCAACTCATATCCATATCCATATCCGTCGGTTTTTACGATTTACTACTCATATCCAAATCTATTAAATTGTTCAGGTTTTTGGATATCCATCAGGTTGTACAGTACATAAAAATATAACTTCTAATTATAAAATAAAAAGAGCAGGGTTATGCGAACGCTCTAAATCAAAATTATTTTAATAATAATAAGTCAAGATTTTGATTTGTATGTCTTAAAAAAAACCATAAAATTAGAATAATAAAAATCATAATGTCTAGTGCAAAGACAACATATATTTTTCACAATCAAGAACTGGAACAAAAATTAAAATATCCAAAGCTTCAAATTGTCTTTGTGTGAACTCCACAACATTCAAAACTCCATCTCCGTATCATTTGCATTATTATCATATTGTAAGAAAATAAAATATGATGATAAAGGTGAGGACTGAGAAGTAAAGTGGATATTTTAAAGTTGTTTCTTCTAAGAAAATATTAATATTTTATTATATTTTATGAAGAGATGGTCTTGAATAACTATCACCGATAATTAAACAAGAGTTTAGATTTTCAAATTGGACTATTAAACAATTATATCAATTTGAGGGGGCAGGGATCCTTACCGAACAAGATAGGAGCGAACTCGAATGAACAACTAACAACAATGACTATGGAGAGTGGTAAGGAATTGATAGAGGGCAAGGAGAAGAAGAAACTTGAAGGAAAGGAGGGCCTCTTTGTAACATTGGCGCAGAAAAGTTACTATCTTCTGTATGGTGATTGTTGTTTTGGTATTAATGTATTAGTCGATAATTTCCAAACAAGGTGCAGTAGAGTATTTCATCATGCAAAAGATAAAGATTATCAGATGATTTGGGATTGCTTGTGTTAATTATTCTTGAATTGGGGCCAAAGTTGAAGAACAATAAGCAAGAGTCCATCTTCTAAAAGAGAAAAGACGATGAACATCTAATGTTGTGTTTCACCAAAATTCAATTCATTGCACTAATACAAGTTTGGATATGCATGTGTCAACAAATATGATGAACACCCAAGGTTGTGTTTTACCTCTCTTTGTTGCAACTTTTAAATTTAATATTTTAATTTTAGTTTATATTTTTAATAAAAAACTTGTTTTAATATTAGTATGAAATTATAATTTTATTATTGATAAAATTAAATGAAATAAAAATTAAAGATACGAATTCATTTTTATACAATACTTATTAATATAATTTATTAAATAAGTAAAAATTTATAAAATCTTATTTCTAAATTAATTTATGCTTACTAATAATACATATTTTAATTTTTATTTCATGAATAAATATTTTTAAAATTAAATTCATGTAAAATTGAACCTTTCATATGAACTTGAGTTCCAATTAATACTCTTCTTTTTTTTGGGTGAACAGTTCAAAATGATTTGTCAGTAGCTAAAATTCGAGGCCAAAATTTAAACTATATGAGGACAAGAACCTAGATCAAGTCGATCATTAACAAGAGTATCAACATATCATAATACAAAAGTTCAACATCAAAGTAAATAAAACTGCGAATAGAGATGGTCACGAATCTTGTAGTAATCTTCGCATAAAGGGCCTTCGACGACAACCTGCTGGGTTCCAGAACCACCACCCTGCTGTAAACATAACAACAACAAATGCACAACGCAAAGATAAAAGAAAAATTCAGGACAAGTTCTATAATATCTTCTAAATTTTAGAAAAGTCAAGGGAGACACCTTCTGCCCCGGATTGCCAAGTTTTCGCAATGTCACAAATTCTCCACACCGTAAAGCTCCACCGGCAAACTCTACCTGCAAAAATCATAGCTCCTTGTATTTGAGAGAAAACATCAAAATATTTCTTGGAGCAATGACTCTAAACCACAAGGGCATTAGTCGAGCCTTGGAGGAGGACAGCAATGATGAAGTCACAATTTTTGTACTTATTAGTGGCGAGACAGTGAAGATGGTCTCAAAAGTGTTAGAATACCTGAACACCTTTGCTTGCAAGAAATTGTTTGAAATCAGCCATTTTCAAATCACCCACAAGGACAGATTTGTGATGCGGTGGTGTGGTCGAGATAGGTAGTAAAGACAATGTGCCATTTTCGGTCTTCCCTACCTCAGCATCAACCCAAGCAATTTCATAATCCCCTAACTAACAACGCAAGCATGAAAGAAAATGAGAAAATAAACACAGGTAATATCTGTCCAACAACATAAATATCAATGAACTCTGGTGCTACCTTTTTGAAAAGCACATTGCTCATCAGATTTTCAGAAAGTTGCACCTACATGGAAAAACAATGACGTCCAAAACTGATCACTAAAAATTGCTGGTATGGTAGATAAAGAGAATGTACTAGACCAGATATATATACCTTATAGGCACAAAAATCAGAAGTAACATCAACCGTCTCTTCAATTTGGGGTGAATAAACATGAGGGCAGACGTGTTTCAGGCAATGCTGTTTTAAATGCTCGGTGGCCTCTGCTGATCCATGAACCAAAACCTCCACAGAAGGAAAAATAAGCAAGTATAAATAACTTCACAGGGGTCTGAAGCTTCATAAATCCCTGTTCTCTAAGCTATTTCAAAGTTGAAAAAAACAAAAAACAACCCTAAATTACTCTAAATATGCCCTAATGGAACTTGCATTACTCTTAAGTTACATAATATAAAGGATAGAAGAAACATGAGCCACAACATCAATAAACTGCATATTTTCAGCTTTTATGTAGTCTGTTGTGCTGAATCAGAAATATATTTAGTGTATGAATAAGTAGAGAGATATTTTCTTACAAGTTTTAGAGGAGCCACATGAGCAAGTATTGATTTAATTGACCGCCCATCAGAACGTCCCTCATAATCGATGTAAATCAAAGAACACCTTACTTGTACCTGATCAACATTGTAAAACATGGATTCAGGAAACAACTAAATTAAGATGCATAAACCAATATAAAAAAGCACTCTTAAGATTGTAATTAAAATCAATATTTATACTTCCTAGCCAATAAAAACGGTGATAAAACAAAGCCTAATTCCACCTGAAAAGCATCTTATAAGGATTATTTTGCTCTTGCTGTTAGGAAGAACTAAAATGTGAAGTTTGCAACACTAGATATCTGTGGTGAACCAACATCTAGTATATAGGGCTGACTCCTACCATGATAAGACTGGGCCTAACTCTACCCCAAAAGGTACCTTCAGGGGGGAGGATTGTCCAAGCCCAATAAGGCTTATTTTGCTCATACTTTAAGAAATGTGGGATATTTTACCACACTTAGCAATCTGTACATGAGACAGAGAAGCCCACAATGAAAGGATCAAATCACGCCAGTATAAGGGAAAATTTTCCATAAAAGGAGGTGTTTGTAATTGTTTTTGCACGAGGTTCAATGAGCAGTAAAAATGGTGGAGATACTACATAATGGAACAACTAGACTCCCACTAGAAGACAATATTTTCATCCACAGGTCATGATGAATGTTAATTACACACTGATGATAAAATGTTGTTGGTTTGCAGGAAACTGTTTGAAATATAAAATAAAATATAGCACATCCAAAAATGTACTGCAGCACTTCCAGATTTAGGCTGCCTGGCAAACAAATAGCAAAAGACATCGTCTATAAAACCCTGGAGAGTAGTAGCATGAGCCAGAATTCAACTTACAGCTAATTCACTGGAAACAACTTTTGAAGGTCGTGTATCGAGTATCAAATTAGCAGATCCTTCATCAAATTTTCCATTAGCATATTCACCAACCTGAGATAATAGCTGGACTATTACTAACATAATAGTAACAAAAACGACAAAACAGATACAGCAGTCGGAATATGAAATTTGCATTATGTAGATCATCATGTACAAAAAGCATGCGATAGAAATTGAGTATCAACAGGAAGATGACACAACCTAACTGATACAGGCACAAGGAATGAGAAGTTTCGTGCAGAAAAACTTACATGCATAGCTGCATGATCCATGTCTTCATCCTTCATGATATAATCATCAGGATTTATTACTTCACCAAAATCATCCCATTCAGAGTTACTTTCATAGAATGGAAACATCGGGGCAACACTTGTGGATGAAGAAACAAATCCATCAATTAGTATGTCCTGGTATCCAGTTGCATGTGGACCAACCACTGGAAGATGCAATAAGCAATTAGATGAGATAATGGTAGTTGGATAAAGTAGAATGTTAGTTGAAAGGCACAATATAGATCCAATCAATAACCTAAAAATGGTTATGGAAGAAGGATACCATCTAATGAAACATTCATGTTTCCAGTATCAATGACCATTGGATCATTCAAATTGCTCTCTGGAACATGAGATGTTTTTGATTCTTCCTCTTTTGCAAGACTAGCTTTGAGCTCCTCTTCCTTCTTTATTCTCTTTTGTTCTTCTTCATAAGCAATTAATTCATCACCAACCAAAGGAACCCTCTTTGACATTGTAACTTTAACGGCTTTTGGAGGTGGATCAGCCTGAAGCATACGAGCCAATGTACCAAACTACAGATGCAAAAAATGTGAGTGTATGCCTGTTTAATACACGAAATTACAAAACTTGGAAAGATTATAGAGCCAAGCCTCAGAAATACACATGATGGCCAAGGGCAGGAAGAGTTAGCCAACACACGTACCTTTCCTAATGTAAGGTGTAATTGACAACATGATGAGGAATGAAATCAGTTCTATTTACTTAGTTATCAAGATTCATCATTTGAAATGGAATTGAGATATTTTAATTTTTCATTACTAGTTTAGTATTTAAGTTTATTAGAAAATAACAAGAATCCTTATTAGAGTATGATTATATTCCTATTTTTGAAGATTTAGTATGAATTCCTATTCTTTTTTATTAAGGTGCCACAACTTGTATCATATATATGTATATCAATGCTTCACTAATAATGATAGAATAAACAACTTTACTTTACTCCGAATGATTTTTAACTAATTAAGAGTGATTCCTAAGCTCTAGAAATAATTTCTATACATCTACTGGTTTTTTGTACTTCAAATTCTAGGTGTGATAGCATTACTAATAGCAATACTAATAGCAATATGGATCCTAAACCCATATTGACATATACTAGGAGGAAAAGGGAGAAGGGACTGAACATGGGCCACAAACCCATGTTGACATATGCTAGGAGATCTACTAAGGCAGGGAGGGATGAGTCATCAAACGGTTAGGGAAGTAGTTAGAGGGGAGAGAGGAAAGGGCTATGTAAGGGGTGAGTAGTGCAAGGCTGGGGATATCTCTATACTGATATTGTATTCGGCTGCATGCTGAAAGGGCCAATAGTGGCTGGTAGCTAGAGCTTGTGGAATATACTGCAAGACTATAGCTATTTTATCAATAAACATACCTTTTTCTCATCCATTGCGTATCATTGGTGCTTTCATTGAGAGGACCGGTGTATGCAAACAAGAATGGCGCAACAAAAATGGGAAGCGATGGATGCTCGGATGACTGCAGTGGAAACGAAGCTGATGGATCATACGGTACAGTTGAATAGCTTACATAAGGGGATGGATGACCTCTCCAGGGCAGTAGCGGCGTTGCACGCCGAGATACGAGAGGGGTTCCAACGTCAAGCCGCGCAAAAATCACCAGAGGCTGGGTCCAGTTCGATGGAACGAGGCAAATCGGTCCAGACGGCAGCTGAAGGAAGTGGTGTTACTTCCACGATGACGGAAGAACACCAGCTCCGTGCTAAACGAATAGAGCTCCCTCCATTCCAAGGTGACGACCCGGTAGGATGGGTCTCGAGAGCAGAAATGTATTTTGCTGTTCAGGGCACCCCACCCGAGTTTCGGGTACAGCTGGCTCAAATCAGCATGGAAGGCATGACTTGGCACTGGTTTAAGGTCCTCTTAGCATCAACGCCGGAGTTGGATTGGGAGACTTTCAAGCGAGCTCTGTTCGATCGGTATGGAGATCACTATAGCGGGAATCCATTTTCTCAGTTGAAAACGTTGACACAACAGGGGACGGTGGACGAGTATGTAGAAGGATTTGAGATGCTGGCGGCCCAGATTCCTCCACTTCCCGAAGATCAGTACATGGGATTTTTCCTCGGGGGTCTGCGCGAGGACATACGACTGGAGGTTCTGGCGTTAGATCCTTCCACTCGTTATCGGATGATTGTAGCAGCAAGGGCAGTGGAGCGAAAACTTCACCCCACGAAGCATTATACGCCGACTGTGGGCTGGAGACCCGTGGGTGTTCCACGAGCCGGGCCTCCAAACCCGACAGTAGGAGGTCGCACCTGGGTCGGTGCACGACCCGGACCGGTCCGACCCTATGCGCAAGCCCATGCGCCAGTCGGAAGGGACGTATATCAGGGGACCAACAGGGAAGGAAACGCTGACCGGCGACATGGTGTGGAGAGGACTGCTGAAGATCGTCCAAGGGGAACCCGAAACCTCTCTTACCAAGAGTTGCTGGATCGAAGGGCTAAAGGCCTATGTTTCAAGTGCGGTCAGCCTTTCGGCCCCAGGCACATCTGCCCCGATAAACACTTACGCCTGCTGGTTTTGGAGGAAACCGAAGAAGAAGAGGGGTTACCGTCTGGAAATGGGGAGGGCGAGGAAGCCGAGTTGGGAGAGGCCTGGGAATTGGTGTGCCAAGTGGCTGAATATGGAGAGCTCGTTCAGAC
>JAOTBA010000009.1:9860946-9884609 GCA_025629845.1 Erythroxylum squamatum | reverse complement strand
TTCGGCTGCATGCTGAAAGGGCCAATAGTGGCTGGTAGCTAGAGCTTGTGGAATATACTGCAAGACTATAGCTATTTCATCAATAAACATACCTTTTTCTCATCCATTGCGTATCAAGGTGTGATTCCTAATTCTTAATATAAACTTTGAGAATGATTCATACACGTATCCCTTTGTTTCAATTCCTAATATAAATTTCCACTTTAAATTTTTCCATCAAAATATGAATTCTTCTGTCCATCCCACGTCAGTTTGGTATCAGAGTTTTGGTTCAACAATGATTGCAAAAAGTTAAAAGGCATGTAAAGGATCATTAAGCTATCAAAAGCAGGAGGTTGGACAGCCTTAAAGCCCATTTTCAACAATTTACAACTCCCATAATACAAACCATAGGGGTGCTACTAGACCTATCACCTTGTTTTGTTGGAAAATTGACAAGAATTGCCTAAATTAGTGGGATCCAAGTCAATTCCCTATTTTTTGTTTATTATCTTTTCTATTTAGGATCCTGATTTCTGGGTTGATTTGTCTAAATATTTCCCTATTTTGATTGTAGATATTTCTATAGTCCAATCAATAGAAGATACAGAAAAACACATTCATAGAATTCTGTATTTCATGGTATTACAGTCTAGCTTTCTTGTCGGCCACTTAAATTCTTAAAAATATTTCTTCCTTTGCCACCACAACCATGTCGAGAGTTAGCCTGCCACCATCAACTAAAGAATCTTCCAGCAATTTCCCTAGCAATACTAGTGGTATAACCTTTTCTTCTTTAGTAGATGTTTACCCAACACAAACTAAATGAGTCAAATTTTCGTGAATGGTTCCAATTTGTGTTGTTAGTTGTTTGAGGGAAAGGAAAAGAAGGTTATTTTACCAAGAGACGTGGGAAGCCAAAAACTCTATTGCCATGGCCTAGATGATAATCCAATGGAGCCTCAAATCAGTCCCACTTATCTATATTATAAGATAGCACATGAGATCTAGAGGGTAGGACACAAGATGTATTCAAATTTTAAAAATACTTCTCAGTGTTTTGAACTTTGTTTAACTCTTCGAAACACAATGCAAGGAACAAAATCTGTGACAGAGTACTACAACAAACTAATTGAACTTTGGCAAGACATGGATTTGTTTTATAGAAATCCATGGAAATGTGCTAGTAATGATGGGGTACTCCATATTCAAGTACTTGAGAAGGATTGAGTCTTTGATTTCTTCAAGGTTTAAACAAAGATTTAGATGAAGTATGTGGGAGAATTTTGGGAACAAAACCCCTGCCATCACTTCGAGAAGCCTTCTCCAAAGTAAGATAGGAAGAAAGTGATGATAAGCACAATCCTACATCCCTCTACCACAACACCCATGGCATCCATGATTCAAGGTCTCATTTTTTTTATTACAAGAGTTTCTTGGAAGCTAGATTATTGACATTGGTGCATCAGATCATATGACAGGTTCACTCACCTTTTTTTTTGTTATAAAAAATGAGTTGATAATTTGAAAGTCTCTGAGGCTAATGAAAGTACTTCTTTAGTGGTTGGAATTGGAGATGATGTTTTTAGTGCATTTGTCTTGAAAAATGTGCTTCATGTTCTTAGTTTAAGATATAACCTTCTTTCTGTTAGCAAGTTAACTAAAGATCAAAATTTTACAGCAACCTTTGTGTGTGATCATTGTATTTTTCAAGATTCGTCTTCGGGGAAGATGATTTGCAGTGCTGAGGAACAAAATGGTCTCTACCATCTGATTGGTTCTCACACACCAAAAGCACCTATATCTCTTTCTGTGTCTAGTTCATCTAATTTTGATGTGATTTATGGCATAAACATTTAAGTCATCCTAGTTTTTCATATATGAAACATATGTTTCTGAAGTTGTTCATCAATAAAGATCTTTCTTCTTTTTCTTGTGAATCTTGCATTCTTGCAAAAAAACCTAGGAGAAATTATCATGTTCATGACTGCAAAACATCAAAACCTTTTGACCCTGTTCATAGTGATATTTGGGGGGTATCACAAGTTGGTGATTTAACTGATAAAAGATGGGTCATTACTGTCATAAATGACCACACACGAGTCTGTTGGGTCTACCTTTTAAAAGAAAGATATTATGTTGGGTCTATTTTTCAGCAATTCCACAAAATGATTAAAAAAATGTTTTCCAATCTGATGTCAATATTCTTTGCATAGATAATGGAGGAGAATATTTTTCACATATTCTAGGGAATTATTTCATTGATAATGAAATTTTTCATCAAAGTTCATTTACCTATGCATCTCAGCAAAATGGGGGTAGCTGAGATAAAAAAACCATCATTTGTTAGAAGTTGCCCAATCAACTATTTTTGAAAACTTTGTACATCATCATTATTGGGGTGCTTATGTCCTAACTACTTCTTACCTTATTAATAGGCTTCCTTCCAAAACTCTAAATTTTTAGACTTCTATTAGCTTTCTCAAAAAAAAATTTCCTCATGTTAGATTATTTAATTCCCTCACTCCTAAAGTATTCGAGTGTTCTGTTTTTGTTCATAACACTCTTTCTAACTGGAAAAACTTGATCCAAAACCCATTAAGTGTATTTTCTTAGCATATTCTCCTACTCAAAACGGTTACAAATGTTATAATCCACACTTGAAAAAAATTGTGTTATGATGTCACATTCCTTGAGAATCAGTTTTTCTTTTCCAATGCTTCTCTTCAAGGAGAGAATTTAAATGAAGGTAATTATTGGGACCTATCTCTAGACTTGTTTCATTACCGATTCCATCACTTTGTCTCCATCCTTACAACACACACCCACAAGTGACTCAGGTCAAGGGGGAGAACCACCTCAACAAACACAACAACAGAGTGAACTACTTGTCTACTCAAGGAGACCATGAGTTACTCAACAAAACCAAACACCTAAACTTGAAGAGGATCCCATATCACAAGATTCACCTCAAGGTACTATTACATAGATGATCTTGACATTCCCATTGTTATCAAAAGGGGGTAAGGTCTTGTACTCAACATCCAATTTCAAACCATTTGTCATATTGCAACTTGTCTAATAAGTATAGGGCATTTGTCCCTCAACTTGATAATGTGAAAACTCTTGCCAACGTACACAAGGCATTGAGGGATTCAAGATGGAAAGCTGCAATAATGGAAGAAAATGAAGGCCTTGAAAGAAAATGACACATGGAAAATTGTTGACATGCTTGAAGGAAAAAAAACTAGTAGGCTGCAAATATGGATCTTCACTGTGAAAGTTGGTTCTAATGGGAGAATAGAGAGATACAAGGCTTGCTTGGTTGCTCAAGGTTATACACAAACCTACAGCCTTGATTATGACGAAACTTTTTCACCTCTTGCAAAATTGAATTCAGGTTCTCATATCTATGGTAACTAATTTAGGCTGGGAATTACACCAAATGGATGTGTCTAATGCCTTCTTAAATGGGACTTTAAAGAAGAAGTTTCCATGAAGTTGCCACTTGGTTTTGAAAAGGAAGATTTGATTCTGTGTGCAAGTTGAAAAAATCTCTCTATGGGTTAAAACAATCTCCCAGAGCTTGGTTTACCCGATTCAGCACAGCCATGAAGCAATTTAGCTACACACAAGGGCAAGCTAACCATACTTTGTTCACAAAGCAATCTAAGGATGGGAAGAAATCAATCTTGTGTATGTTGACGATATGGTGATCAAAAGTGATGACAATAAAGAGATAGCAAATCTCAAGAACCTATTGCAATTTGAATTCAAAGTCAAAGATCCTGGGAGGCTTCAATGTTTTCTTGGAATGGAAATAGCCAAAAGTAAGTTAGGCGTTTCCATTTCCCAAAGAAATACACCTTAGATCTATTGGAAGAAACAAGAAAATTGGGTTGGACCTGCAAGCACACCACTAAAAAAGAATTGGAAGCATATGATTTCTAAGGATGACCCTCCGACAAACAAAGAAAGCTATCAAAGCTTGGCTGGAAAACCTGTCTACCTATCCCTAACTAGGCCTAACATTGCCTATACTGTTAGTATGGTCAGTTAATTTATGCATGCTCCCACCAAGAGGCACCAAGATGCAGTTGACCAGATTCTTAGGTACTTAAAAAGAACACATGGAAAGGTTCTTTTGTTTAAAAAGAGTGAAAAACAAACACCCAATAGAAATCCAACTAATACGCAGGGTCTGGAGTGGTCCAATACTCTTAACTGTTTAAAACGAGTGACAACTGAGAAATTGAAGAGTTTGTAGATGCAAATTTGGCAAGGTCAGTTGAACATACTAAATCCACGATAGGCTATTGTACAAAACTTTGGGGAAATCTTGGACATGGTGTTACATGGCAAAGTGATAAACAGAATGTTGTGGCTAAAAGTAGCTGAAGCAAAATATAGGGCTATTACACAAGGTATTTGTGAGCTAATCTGGCAAGAGAGACTACTGTCATATTTAAATTTCCCATTGGAGCATCTTATGAAGCTATATAGCGATAATAGTAAGTCAACCATTGCAATTGTTCATAACCCTATACAACATGATCGCATGGAGCATGTTCGGATTGACAGGAATTTCATAAAGACTGAGGTAGGAAGTGGAAGATTATGTTGTCCTATGCGCCAATTGGATCACAAGAAGTAGATATTCTGACTAAAGTGTCACTTAGTGCTAAGTTTGAATCAAATGTATATACATTCACTAGCTTGAGGGGGAGTATTGAAAAATTGACAAAGGATTGCCTTTATTAGTGGGATCCAAGTCAGTTCCCTATTTTTCATTTTATTTCCTTTTGGGATCATGATTTCTAGGTTGATTTGTCTAGATATTTCCTAGCATATTCCCTTAATTGTCCCCTATTCTGATTGTCTATATTTATATGGTTTAATCAATGAAAGATATAGAAAAGCACATTCATAGAATTCCGTATTTCATGTTTTAATTCGCTTTATAAATTTCAACTTAGATATGAATCCTTCTATCCATGCTACATCACAATGTCAAAGTGGACAATCACATTTGTCATTTTGGCATGGATGATCCAAGAAAACAAATACCGAAGCACACTTGGTCGATCACTAATGTCTCTTCAAAACCATAGATCAGAAGATGCATCATTATGTTTACAAACAAACATTTCCAAAATATTACAAGTACCTACCTGACCTCTTTCTGTAAAAAGAACAAGGTTCTTTGCATCAGCAGCCCATTCAACAAATATATCATGAGAGAAACCTGCTTCCAAGCTTGCCATTGATGCTAGAACAACCTAAAATATGTCTAATAAGCCACCACATTCAAATATCATTGACTATAAGCATCTATCTGCTTTTCTGTGGGCATATTGTATCTAACCTTTGGACCAATAGGAACAGCATCAAGTTCGCTCTTGTTGATTAGAAGATTCACATGCCTGTAAATTTTGATATAAATTTTTAGAAAGTGATTGCACCTAGGAGAGTTAAAAGTAGGACTGCAAGTGCCAAGCAATGCAATCTAGAAAGGCAAACTTTTAAGCAGAAAACTAGAAGATGAAAGAGAAATCCACACAAGTAATGTATCCAACGTGAAGAAATTAGCGTTACCCGAAATGAAAGACTTACTTCAAAAGAAAAGCATTATCTCGTGAAGTTTCAAAAGACTTTGCTATGGCATCACTCATCCACTCCAAGAAACTCTTCACATAGTCAATAGTGCTTGATGCAACATAAGTTAGAAAATATATGGGATAGTTCAAGAGTCGTTGTGCCCAAAACTGCAATTTGCATTAGAAGTAGATTTAAAATTCTAAAATAGTTACAAAATACATGAACAATGCTGGTCCTATTGGTCCCTTACCTGTTCTAATATCAAGATAAGCTCCAATACCCTACCAGCAGTATCAACAGGAAGCAATACATTCCCACCCGCTTCCAGAGTTTTCAGAATAGTTTTCTCTGAAGTGATTACAAAAACGATCATGGAAGTAATAGATTCAGTATTCACCACAAGGGCTTTAAGAAAATTAGTGAGCATAAACCAATTAAGAAATGCTTTGATTGGGACAATTTTTGGAAAGAAAAAATTAACTACAGTCCCCAGTTATAAAGTACCTAGAAACTCCTTGTCTCTTTGTTGCCTAGGAGGTTGGTTATTTAGAGCATTGTAAGCATCAGTAATTAGAACTGCAGGTCGTACAAAAGACTCCAGAACAGTTCCATTCAAATGCCTGGTGAAACCTACAGAAGTTAGATTTGTAACCGTCTTGTAGTAGACAAATGTAGAGAGTGATTCACCTTTCTCTGCGATGGTTAAAGTCAACAGCATACACAACATCCTCACCATCCTTTGTTATCTTCCATACAGTACCTCCCAAGAGATGGCCACCAACATGAGGAGCAACAACTATGCCCTCCCCTTTTCCTAAAATGTTATAAAAGAGTAACTACACTTGACCTCTATCGATGCCATAAATTGATGGAGTAGCGTGAACAAACCAGAAAGGTGGTGATTCTGTGAGTATGTTAGCCTCGTAACATGCTGGAAAGCAGCATCAATATCATCCAAAGTAAACAGATCAAACTCCGAAACTGCCTAAAAAAAGAGGAAGAAAAAAATCTGAACAAGAAATCTTGCAAATATACAAGTGTAGGTAACAGAAGCAGCAACCTACAACCTTGCGGGAAAGATATTGGTCATACATAGTGAGAAGGCCAAGTCTATAAACAGGCTCTGTGGCATAAACAGGAGCAGATAGACCAAGCTTCTTCATTGCATAAGGCAAAGCACCCAAATGAAGAGTATCTGGTTGTGATAACAATACTGCGTCTATTGTGGAAGCTGCCCTGGGAATGGGAATTGGCAGTGGCACACAAAAATTAGAAGGAAAAAAAAGAGTTAAAAGGAATGTGAATAATAGAAGGCAACGAAAGAAAAAAACCTAGAAAGAGGGTTCAGGAGAGATGGGTCGAAGTGGTCATTCCAACCGCAGTCAATTAAGAAATTGAATCCGTCGACGGAGACTAAGTAGGATAATGGATTCTCGTTGTAAACTCCACTGAGAGGAGTGGCCTGCACCAAAGTCCCCATTTGATTCTGCTCCACTCCCACTGCTCTTACAATTTTGAACTGTTGTCTCTTTTCATGCTTTAAGAGGGGAACCAGATTTTATGTAGAAATGAAAGGCCTGGCCTGGCCAGTATTACTTGAAGTTTACTACGACTGATCAGCAAATAGAAATGTAGGGTTGAAAAGATGTAAAAGGAACATGAGACTCGAGATAAAAACTCTCTTTTAGCCTCTTCAAAAATGACCTGCTACCTTCCCTGGCCCAAAAGGAAGTGATAAGTGTCTCTTATTTTTAAATTAAGTAAAAAATCAATTTGTTTAAATTTTTATTTTTGTTTTTAACTTTAGTTTTTTCCTATTTTTAAAATTTATGAAAATCACAAGAAGTGATTTTATTTATTGATTCTATTTTTCAGTATCAGTTAATATATTATTTAATATATTAACTATTAATAAGATTTATGAATAATTTAATTTAATATTATATAATTAATTAATTAAAATTAATTATTATTTAAATTATAAATAATTTAATTTAATTTATTAATTTATTAAACTTTGTATTGAATTAATAACTATTAATAAATATAATTGAATTTAAAATGTCTTTAAAATATATAAATTTCAGATAAATTTGATTTCATAATTAAAATAATTTTAATTTATAAATAATTTTAATTTTAAATATGCATTTTACTAAAATAAAAATAATTTTTAATGATAATTTATTAATAAATATAATATAGGAGAATAAAATAAATTTAATTAATTAAAAATAATTTATCTTTATGTTTTATCTAATATGTAATTATCATCAGTGATAAAAATATTAGGATGACAACGAGCAGGGCTGGACCGGGCCTAGGCTCAAGCTTGAGGCCCAAAGCCCGATCAACTTGGACTGACCCGTTAACTTCGAGACGGGTCGAGTTGCCAAGTCTAAAAAATATAACTACATTGACATTAAGAACAAAAAAAGTGGGAGAGTTTCAGAGAATGTTTATTCATGTGAGATTCCACATCGGTTGGAGAGAGGAACGAAGTATGCCTTATAAGGGTACAGATATACCTCTCCCTTATAGACGCGTTTGCCATGGCCTAATGTACCAGATTCTATCAGAACTCCGAGGTTAAACGTGCTTGGGTGAGAGTAGTTCTAGGATGGGTGACCTTTTGGGAAGGTCTCGGGAAAAGCAAAACCGTGAAGACTTGGCTGGGCCAAGGCCTAAAGCGAACAATATCTGCAAAGCGGGTGATCTGGGCTATTACAAGTGGTATCAGAGCCGGTACCTGAACCGTTGTGCCAGCTAGGCTAGACCCCAAAGAAGGCTGGGCCCTAAGGGGGTGGAGAGTGTGAGATCTCACATCGGTTAGAGAGAGGAACGAAGTACGCCTTATAAGGGTACGGATATCTCTCCCTTATAGACGCGTTTTCCATGACCTAATGCACCGGATCCCATCAGAGTTCTAATGTTAAATGTGCTTAAATGAGAGTAGTTCTAGGATAGGTGACCTCCTAGGCGGACAATATTTGTAAAACGGGTGATCCAGGCTGTTACAATTCACATAATATCTTTTTTTATTGTATGATCTTTGGCTTCATTCTTAGAAATCTGAAAAGACTATAACTTTCATTTATCTCCCCATTATATGAGATGTTTTTTGACATATGTAACAATGTTATAAATGTTGTACCAGCCCTAGTATCGGATTGAGTTTTAGTATGGTACTATATTAGTACCAATTAATACTCAATACTATTTTGAACAAATTTTTAAATTTATAAAATAGTCTTTAATTTTTAAAAATTTGTATAATAGTTCATCAGCTATTGTAAAGTATACTTTATAATACTTTATAAATTTACATCAACCATGTCTCCAAAAATCATAATAATAAAAATTTAAAATAACAATAATTTATTTATTTTTATTAATAATAATTTTCAGATATTTCATATACAAAGAATAACCCCAATTAATATAAGAAAAGATAATCATCATACAAATATAAAATTAAGAACAATGTTGAGCAAGTTTTAATCTTATAAAAACCTCAACATACTGCAAGTGCACATGTCATAAATGTAGCATATGAGGTGTTGATCTCTCGAGGAGTCAGTGAACTAATCTAATTTTAAGTTATCTAAGGCCCAAAAGGATTATTAAATTGAAAATAAAAATCTAAACAAAAGTAAACAATCATATATGTATTGCTTGAAAATGAATTCGCAAAATTAACACAAGAAACCAAAATTGGCACCACTAATTGACAATTGTAAGTTATGGGAGAGGAGATTTATTCTATCATTAATGCTAACTTAGTTGCTTTTGTGTTAATACGATGTCGGTTTTAGATTATCGAATGGTGAATTACTCTCTCTCAAGTTATAATCACTAAGTCCTAATTGGCAAATCCTAATTAAGTCACGTTACCAAACATGTAATCACTCAATTAACAATCAATCACTCTGTTTCCTTTCTCTGTTTTTGTCTTCTCTCTCTATCTCTCTGTTACTCTCGAATGAGTTTCCATCCCTCGGTGATGTGTGAGTGAATGGAATAATGTCCATATGGTCAAAGATAGCCGCCACCCCTCTTTAACATTCCTTTTATAGGTTGTCTTTAAGTCTAGGGTTTCGTGCTTAAACATTTGAAGCTGCCACGTGTTAAACCTGCAAATAAAAATTAAAACATTTCATGGGCATGACTTACATGTCTAGGCCGTAATATGTAAGTCACGGGTGTGACTTATGTCACAGTCGTGCATGTTAAATACCATGCACAGTTGTGACTTAAATGTCACAATCGTGACATGTTCAAGACAATTGCTGGGTGTTCGATTGATGAAAAACTGTGGGACATGGCTAGATGAGAAGAATGTTAAGCATGCATGGTGACGAAGAGAACCGTGGAGTAAGCAGTTGGAAAAAATGAGGGAATGACAGTTGGTGTTTCATGCAAGTAACGTGAATGATTAAACTTATATATTGATGCATGTTGCTTGGAGTATGACCGTGTGTGCATGGCTGTGAGAATGGAATTAACGTGAAGCATGCATGGTGAGATGAGAACATTGCAACTGGAAAAATGAACATGTATGTGTGCATGGAATGAAAACGTGTGTGTGTAAGGAATTAACGTGTGTATGTGCATTTAAACAATGTGTGTGTGTGTGTATGGAATTAACATATGTGTGTGTATGGAATTAACTTGAATTAATGTGTGTGACATGCAATTAACGTGTCACACCCATTTTCATACAAAATTCTTATGATTTCCATGCAACATTCACGAGATAATTCAATTAACATTCATATAATATTCACACCATTGTCACTCAATTCATCTCACAATAGGATCAAAACATAAGGATTTTATAACCAAAATCAAGATATGAAGGTAATTAAGAGCAATAGAAACTAGACACAGCAAAATGCCTATTAAAACATCATGTAACCTACAACTATCACTTCCCCACACGTGAACTTTTGCTTGTCCTCAAGCAAAAACAAAACAAACAAAACACCATCACACCCAATAACAACATACACAAATGCAATAATGATATAATGACATTGAACTTCACAAAACAAATTTAACTACAAACACAATCCTTCAAGTTGTTCTAACTTATTAATTTATGAAATTTGTGTCTAAACAATTTTAACTAAATATACATACTAATTAAGACCTTAATGTCAAATTCATTTACTCCCATCACTTGTACACACACATTGATAATTATTTGGTCAATCAAAATTGTAACTATCCCTAAGTAACTTTTCATGAAAATTCAAGCTATTCATAAAGATCAATAGGATTTATTAAACAACACACTATTTTTTTTATTTTCATTAACATGAACCTAGCCTTTTAATGTGAAGGCAAACATTTGTATGAGTGCTAAAATTATGCATAAGCATGAAATGCATTTTTCTACTCTCTTATTGCTATTTTCTTAATAACTGAAATCTAGGGTTTTAATCCTTAGTATGGAAAGAGGATGTTAGAAAATACCTCAAGAAACATAAGATTAAGATCCAAAATGATGCTCTAACCCACAAAATACTTAAAACATAAACAAGCAATCACATTAACATAATTCTAAGCCTATACGTGCAATAATCACCTGATAAGCACATATAAACAAACTAAAACACCTATCAAACATAGGATGAACTACACCCATCACACACCATGATGTTATGGGAGAAGGTGATTGAGAAGAGAGTAAAAAACAATTCTTCTATGATTGAGAAGAGAGTAAAAAACGATTCTTCTATCTCGAAAAACCAGTTTGGCTTCATGCATATAAAATTAATGGAATATTATAGGAAAAGATAGTGTAACCTACACATGATTTTTATTGATTTAGAGAATGCATATGATAAGTTACCTAGGTAAACCATGTGGAGGTGTTTAGAAGTTAAGGAAATTCCAGTAACTTATACACAGGTTATTAGGGATATGTATGAAGGTGTAAGAATTAGAGTATGGATGTGTTGTGTCTAATTTCTATTGATTTTTCTTGCATTCATATCTTGATTTTGGTTACAAACTCTTATGTTTTAATCCAAAGTTGAAATGAATTTAGGGAAAATGACGTGAATATTACATGAACGTTGAGTGAAATGTCTTGTGAAACACTAGCAAACACGTCAAGGTACCTTAAAAAAAATATTTCAGCTCAAAAGCTTGTGCTAACCCATAAAACACTTAAAACACAAATAATTAACAAGCTAACACAATTCTAACCTAAACACATACTAAATAATCAAATTAACAACTAAACATATATTAAATTATGTCCTAAAATACGATGCAATTTACACTGATTAGATGCTTCGTTGGATGTGCAACCTTACTAAAGACATGACCCGCAATATAAGACTTTGGCGTACTAGGATACAAATAAAGAATTTCTCATAAAGAGATCCATGTCGTTTTCATAGTTTTTAGCATTTTAGGGATTTAGCCTAAGTTTTCATCATCTTCTTCTTCATATTGTTTTTGTTGTTCTTATTATTATTATTACTAGTTTATATTTATTGTATTAGTTATTATTACTTATTTTGTATTTTATTTGTTAAATATTTATTTATTTATTTATACTTTTTTTCATGTGTTCATTCAGAAATAGTCTCTTTACTAATTAAGGTTAAGTTTGCATACTTCAGGATCTTTCCAAACACTACGTATCAATGGAATTTTTACTGAGTTGTTGTCGTTATGTTAGTTTCTAAAATCAAAGTAGGTTTTTTTAATAGATAGGAATTAGTTGTGTGAGTTTTTGTTTTGTGGCCACTTAACATAATATAGGTTCATAAAAATGGCACATCTAGATTCTGGTTGTGTCTTTCTTTATCTTTTTGATGCTAGAAGTTTGGCTATTTCTGCAATTCCACTCTGTTCCATTCATACGTAAGTGGACTAATGAGTTCTCGTTAAAATAAGAACAAATAATACATGTATTCTTTATTATGTGTATTTGGATTGGTAACATTCCGTCCATAATGAAACTCCATAAATAAACAATTGAAGTTGACATTGGATGAACAATAATCTATTGTTTAAACACAAGAAAGACATGCACAAACGACATATGAAGAAGAATTAATATAACACAATTCGAAGATTATGACACATATAATGATAATAAATATTTATTCTAATATCTTAATAATTATCACTTCAAAATTAAAACAACTCATAAACTGATTGATCGATTTAACACAAATACAATTACTAATTTAATTTAATAACATGATTCAAAAACATAAATAACATACTCTGATATCAATTATACGAAAGATTTAACACACATAGATTTATAGGACCTTTTAATTGATATGCCGCATTAATTAATTAAATTATTTACTAGGATTTGATTGTTATTCTAGTGCTTAAAGGAATTCTAACAAGATTTATCTCTTTGTATATTTGTGTTTTTTAAAGATCATCATAAAAAAATTAATTGATCATTATTTATATAGTCAACTATGAGTCTATGATACTCACAAGGTTTTGATGACATGATGAGATCAAACAAAGCTTCCGCTAAGAAAAAGTCATTTTAAGAAATTGATACACCATTTTGTTGATGTTGGAATTTACAAAATACGAGAGACAAAGGTAAAAATATGAGAGTCAAGGAGCTATTCATAGACGTAAGGTTGCTACAGGTGCTCCTTCTGTCTCACATCTTTTCTTTGCTGACAATAGTTATATTTTCTTCTCTGCTAATCTTCGGGAGGCTGAAGCTATTAAGGACATTTTACATACTTATGAACTGGATTCGGGTCAGCTCGTGAACTTCAACAAGTCTTCTATTAGATTCAGCTCCAACACATCAAACCATCAGAGGAATGTAATTTCTTCCTGTCTTGCTGTTGAATCAGGATCTATGGAAGCTGCTTATTTGGGTTTACCTTCTTTTCTTGGGAGGGATAAGAAGGACATTTTCTCCATTATTGAGAAGAAGTTGTGGAAACGGTGCAAGGTTGGAATAGGACATTTCTTTCTCGAGTTGGCAAAGAAGTCCTTCTGAAAGCTGTTGCTCAGTCTCTTCCTAACTATGCTATGACTGTGTTTAGATTGCCGATGGGTGTGTGTAAAAAGGTTGAGACGGTGCTTAATTCTTCTTGGTGGGGTACGAATGTAAGACAAAAGCAAGGCATTCCTTGGATGGCGTGGGATAAAATGTGTTGGCCGAAACATCTAGGGGGCATGGGCTTTCAGACTTTTCATGATTTTAATATGGCCTTGCTAAGGAAACAATGTTGGAGATTGCTGTCTGTCAAATCCTTATTCGTTGCCAAAGTGCTTAAGACTCGCTACTATCCTCGAAGCACTATATGGGATGCTAAAAAAGGTACTGATCCTAGCTATACTTGGAGTAGTATTTTTTCTAGCATTGCTTTTGTTAAAAAAGGATGTAGGAAACGTGTTGGAAATGGCAGTCCCATTAAAGTTTGTTCTGACCCTTGGTTGCCAGATGAGGGGCATCCCTATGTCACTTCGACCCTTGATGTTTCTTGGCTAAATCTTCGAGTTTCGAATTTGATCCTACATGACCTTAAACAATGAAATTTGTCATTAATTTCAGCTTTATTTAATGAGCGAGATAGAGATTTAATTCTCCAGATTCCTTTGAGTTTTCAACGAAGTATTGATGATTGGGTTTGGGTCTTTGATAGGAAAGGGATATATTCGGTTAAAAACGCTTACCGTTTCATTCATGCTGTTCCTCAAGGTTTGAATCAGGTGCTTCCCTCTCCTCTTTGGAAGAAGTTTTGGTCTTTGAATATTCCTGCTAAGATGAAAATTTTCTTTTGGCATTCGCTACATGTTTGCTTGCCGGTTCGTGCTCTTCTTGTACATAAAGGTGTGGATATTTTGCCTTTGTGTTCTATTTGTGGTACTGGGTTAGAATCTGTTTCATATATTTTATTTAAGTGCAGTTGTGCTAGAGAGGTGTGGTCACATTCTCAATTGGGTTTATTTCATTCTAACTCTGTTGCGCTGCCTGCTTGGTTTTCATTTGTTGCACATACTTATACCGGTGATGATTTGTGTTTGGCTATTTCCATTTATTGGGCTTTGTGGAAGAATAGGAATGATTTGGTTTGGCATGGCCTTAAGCATTCAGCTCAAGCTATTCTTTTTCTTGCTCGATCGATGTTGAGGAATTGGACTACTGCTAGGAGATGCCAAACTGCAGTGTTAAGCAACGCCCTTTCTGCCCCTATTTTGTGGCAAAACCACCAGATGACTTTCTTAAAATCAACACAGATGCTGCTATTTTCAAGGAGTTTAGAAAGATTGGTACTAGCTTCGTTGCTCGCAATAGTAATGGCAATTGTGTAGCTACTGGTAGTAATATTTTTCAGGAGTTTTGGATCCGTCTATAATAGAAGCTATGGGTATCCGCGAGGCTTTAAGCTTTGTTAAAAAGAAAAACTTACATTCTGTTATTATTGAATCTTATTCGCAATTGGTTATTCAGAGCCTTCTCTCAATTAGTCACAATCGGTCTGACGTAGATTTGATTATTAATGATTGTTTATTTCTTTGTCATTCCATTAATAATATTTATTTTGGTTTTTGTAAAAGATCTGCGAACTGTGCAACTCACTCTCTTGCGAGAAATGCTAGTTCTATGTCAGGTCTTGTTAAGATTTATCTTTTCCTGTTTGTATTTCTTCAGCCTTAACTGCTGACAATGGTTATTAATGAAATTTCCTTCTTATGTTTAAAAAAAAAGAAGGTAAAATTTATGATAGATCTTTTATGAAACGATGACAGATCAACACAAGGGAAAAAGAAAAAGAGTTTAACAATTAGGACTGCTGCTTTGGTGTACTGTAAAGACGTGTGTGTTAGCCTAATTTATCACATATTTTATTAGGGAACTAATTATATAATTAATTAAATATATACAAAGTTTTTTCCTTATATACACAATATTGGACATTATCCTATAAATACGCTATCAACGTACCATTTCTCAAAAAGAAGGTTTCGAAATGTTTAAATAATTTTCTTAGATGTTATTAAATTAATTACATACTTTTTAAAGTAATTAAAACAATAAAATATATATTTATTTACCATATATTATTTTGAATAGTTTTTATATTTATTAAACTAATATAAAAATAAATTTCTTTTCTAAAATAGTTGTTACAATTTAAAAATAAGATTTCAATTTATGAATACAATATAGATCTATTAATACAATATAGGGAAAAATAACGTGGCGAAGGAAAAATCTAGGTTCCACCGAGATTTGAACTCGGGTTACTGGATTCAGAGTCCAATGTCCTGACCACTAGACCATGGAACCTTCCAGCAACAGCTGCTTGTTTAACAGAATTTAAACAATAAACAAAATTTATGTTTCTCCACGCCACGACTAGACTGTTCGTTTTCAGAGCCCAAAACCCTGATGAGAGGACTCCGCTGGCTGAGACCTCACTCCCCATTCTCTGCAAGCCTTTTCTCATCTTTACGTCCGATCACGTATGGCTATGGAGGTACTCCACCGAAAGCCTACCGTAAGTCAATTTTCACATCGAATACCAGACATGTTTTCACCGCCCATTCTGTTCCTCCTCCGGAATGGGTTGAGCCCTTTCTCAACCTCTCTGATTTAGCCTTAAAGCCCCATCAAAACCTCCAACCCTCTCCATGGGTCCACCGCATTCTTAGTCTCCTTGACGGGTCTTCGAGCATGGAGTCAAATCTCGACTCTTTTTGCCGCAAGTTCTTGATCAAGCTTTCTCCAAATTTTGTCTCGTTTGTGTTGAGATCTTCGGAGATAAAGAAAAGTCCGGATCTTGCTTTAAGGTTTTTCACTTGGGCTGGTAAGCAAAAGAAATATATTCACAGCCCTGACTGCTATGTCTCTTTGATTGACGTTCTTGGTACTGATGGTGATATAGATAGAGTTAAGTTTGTGTTTAGTGAGCTTAGAGATATGGGGTTTTTGATGACTCACTCGGCGGCTAATTCTTTGATTAAGAGCTTTGGAAGTTTGGGGCTGGTAGAGGAGCTTTTATGGGTGTGGCGTGGTATGAAGGAGAATGGGATTGAACCGAGTTTGTTTACGTATAACTTTTTGGTAAATGGTTTGGTAAATTCGGCGTTTATGGAATCTGCTGAGAGGGTTTTTGAGGTTATGGAGAAAGGAAGAATTGGACCTGATATTGTTACTTATAATACTATGATTAAAGGGTATTGTAAGGTGGGGAAAACACAGAAAGCGATGGAAAAATTCAAGGATATGGAGTTGAGAAATGTGACACCAGATAAAATCACGTATATGACTATAATTCAAGCGTGTTATGCAGAGGGGAATTTTGATTCGTGTCTGAGTCTGTATCATGAAATGGAGGAGAAAGGACTGGAAATACCATCTCATGCATATAGTTTGGTTATTGGAGGGCTTTGTAAAGAGGGGAAATGTGTGGAAGCTTATGCTATTTTTGAGAATATGATTATGAAGGGATGTACACCTAATCTGGCAATATACACAGCTTTGATTGATGCAAATGCAAAATGCGGTAACATGGGAGAGGGAATGCTGCTTTATGAGAGGATGAAAAAGGAAGGGCTTCAACCGGATGAGGTTACCTATGGGGTTATTGTCAATTGGTTATGTAAGAGTGGTAGAGTAGATGAGGCATTGGATTGTTTCAATTTTTGTCGGAGTAATGGAGTGGCCATCAATGCTGTGTTTTATTGTGGTTTAATTGATGGTCTAGGCAAGGCTGGGAAAGTGGATGATGCTGAAAAACTTTTTGATGAAATGGTTAACGAAGGATGTCTGCCTGATGCATATTGCTATAATGCCCTTATTGACGCCTTGACTAAGTCTGGTAAATTAGATGAAGCATTAGCACTGTTTAGGAGAATGGAGGATGAGGGATGTGGTCAGACAGTTTATACATACACCATACTGATAGGTGGATTGTTTAGAGAGCGTAAGAATGAAGAGGCAATAAAGCTGTGGGATATGATGATTGATAAGGGCATTACCCCAACTGCTGCCGCTTTTAGGGCCCTATCAATAGGGCTGTGTCTTTCGGGCAAGGTTGCTAGAGCTTGCAAGATTTTAGATGACTTGGCACCTATGGGTGTGATTCCTGAGACAGCCTCTGAAGACATGCTTAACGTGTTGTGTAAAGCAGGGCGCATTAAGGAGGCATGTAAATTGGCAGATGGGATTGTTGATAGGGGCAGGGAAATTCCAGGAAGAATTCGTAGTGTTCTACTAAATGCCTTGAGAAAAGCAGGGCATGCAAATCTTGCTTTGAAATTGATGCACTCCAAGATTGGTATTGGATATGATAGAATGGGCAGCATTAAGAAGCGAGTGCAGTTTCGGATGCTTATTGAAAGTTGATTCTTCACGAAATATTGCAAGTTGTCTTATTGCACTGGTTGTAGCATTTGCATTTGCGGTAACAAAAAAACGGCCACTATTTATTTCTTATTTCTCCTAAGACCCTGAAGGATTGTTGAAGAAACGGAGGGTGAATGTCATCCTTTTGAGAAGGGAGACTTCCTAACCAACGTGATCTACAAGACTAAAATCATTTCAGGAGAACTTAGATTCCTGGTTGATGTTTACATATTTATCACACATATGCTTTAATAGATTGTATAGTCTTATTCAAGTCATCTAACATTTGGTTGCAAAAATAAACACCTTGTGATGAGTATCCTCAGTTATTCGATCAGGTTACTTTTTTAAATCACTACCGACACTGGTCCTTAATTTCAACCTTTTCCAATTCTTATTTTGTTATCCACCATCCATCATCTCTAATTTATTTATAGCTGACAAACAAATACAACTAAAAAAATTTAAAACTAAATAACATTAAATTAAACCAAAATAAAATAATGCACATCAATAAATATAACAAAACTAAAATAAAGCTATGGTGTACAACCGAAAACACAATGTCAAAATGTACATGCTCCACTAAACACCATAAATAGAACCTGCTAGTAAGAGTCTCCATTTGATTGCTATCTGCTTGTACAAATATTTAAGGACCTCGCTTGACTCCCCAAGTGGTGCTTCGCATACCCAGGCGGTTCAGCCTTCTACTGCTTTACTTCCTCCAGCCCCTGACGCTACTTCCAGTGCCATTGGCCCGATTGATCAGGCTCCAGGGGATACGGGTATCCGTCAACTGAAGGGGAAGGCACCTCTGGATACTGGCCTTACCGGGCAATCGGGGGCTCGTCACAAACCTGGTATTGGGCGCCATCGATCGAGGAGAGGTTTTAAGATCCGCAGAAGGGATGGAGGTTCCGCCTCCATACCGCAAGCATGAAGTTCCTTAGTTGGAATGTCCGAGGGTTAAACAAACCCTCGAGACAACAAAGTGTTACTTCCTTGCGGAAGAAGCACAATTGCAGCTTATTATGTTTGTTGGAAACAAAGCTTACAGTGGCTAACCTTCAGTGGTTTGTTCAGTTTAGATTCCCGGGGTGGAATGTTTGGCATAACTTTGATACCATGGCGGGCCTCACTGATCCAGTGTTCACTTCTTGCGAAAGGCCCACAATATATCCATTGTCAGGTGACTTGTAGTGTTTCGAAATTGTGTTTCACGTTCACTGGCGTCTATGGCCTTTATACTGTGCGCGAGCGCCAAGAGCTCTGGTCGACATTAACACAATTGGCTCCTTCTTGCTCGACCCCTTGGCTGGTCATGGGCGATTTCAATTGTGTCTGTGCGGCTTCGGAAAGGAAGGGGTGCGTGCCTCCGGCTGCTTATTACCTGAAAGATTTACAGGATTTCCGCTTGCTTCATGGCTTTGAGGATGCACCCTCGACGGGTGATGTGTTTACTTGGCAGAGAAACCAGCGGTGGGCCAGATTGGATCGGGTCCTTATTAATCAAGAGTGGGCTGTTCAGGACATCCCAGTTTTTGCTATTACTCTCCCTATGCTAGCCGAATCGGATCACTGCCCTCTCTTGGTAGATTTCCATCGTGAGGTGCTTCCTGGCCATAGGCCCTTCAAGTTTTTTAATATGTGGACCATGCACTCCACTTTCCCCGATTTGGTCGCTCAGCTTTGGGGCCGGGACTGGGAGGGTAATGCGTAGTTTGTCTTATGCTCAAAACTGTCGGCACTAAAGACCCCCCTACGTAGGCTTAATCGCACGGTGTTTAGTCGTATTTCAACCCGGGTTCAGGAGGCCCAAACCTCCTTCCAAAGCCGGTATCAGGAGTTCTTGGCTAACCCGACTGATGATGACCTGCGGTGTAGTGTCAACTCTCTCCGGAAGACTGTTGTGTTCCTGCAGGATGCGGAAAGGGCCTTTTATAGACAGAAGGCTAATTGTACGCACCTTCTGGAGGCTGATAAGTGTACGAAGTACTTCCATGCTTTGGCCAGGAAGCGTAGTCGTAACAAAATCATTACGCACCTTACCCGGGATGATGGTTCCGAGACCACCTCTCTTACTGAAGTTGCGGACCTGTTGGTTGCTTATTTCACTTTTTTGTTTGGCTCTTCTTCCCCTACTTCCCGGGTGGACCCTGAGATCTTGTCCACTGGCCCGGTCCTTGCTCAGGATGCTCACACACGCCTTCTAGCTCCATTTTCAGATGAGGCAATCCGCCAGGCCATGTTTAGCATTGGGAGTGACAAAGCGCCGGGGCCTGACGGATTTTCCTCGGAATTCTTCAAACAGCAGTGGTCTTGTGTAGGGCCTAGTGTTTGTGCCGCGGTTCAGGAGTTTTTTCGGACTGGCCATCTCCTCCGGCGCCTCAACCATACCGCACTTACATTGCTCCCGAAGACCACTAGACCACGAGTTACTGAGTTTCGGCCAATCTCGTGTTTAAATGTTATCTACAAGGTTATTACGAAGCTCCTTACTGAGCGGTTGGCACGGGAGTTGGATGGCATCATAGATCCCGCACAATCTGCCTTTGTTGGTGGCAGACGATTATGGGATAATATCTTCTTGTCCCAAGAGCTGGTGCGAGGTTATAGTAGGAAACGTATTTCACCTCGGTGCTTACTTAAAGTGGATCTTACTAAAGCTTACGATTCTGTTTCTTGGGAATTCCTGCGTGACATGTTGCTGGGTCTGGGGTTCCCTCCTCGGTTCATCTTGTGGGTCATGGAGTGTGTGACCACTGCTTCTTTCTCGGTCTCTATCAATGGCGCCCTATATGGGATGTTTAGAGGTCGACGTGGGCTGCGCCAAGGGGATCCCATGTCACCCTCTTTATTTTTGCTCTATTTAGAATATCTTTCTCGGTACCTGAAGAGACAGACGGCTACCGGGTTGTTCCATTTCCACCCGAAGTGCCAGCTTGTGGGAATCACCCACCTTGCATTTGCTGATGACTTAATGTTGTTTTCTTGAGGTGATATCTCTTCGGTCAGCATTTTACTGGATGGCTTGCGAGCTCTCCGTCTTGTTTCCGGGTTGTCTCTCAACCCTGCCAAATCTAACATCTTTCTCGGTGGAGTTATGGGAGGGGATAAGGAAGCTATTTTACATCTGGCCGACTTTTCTGAAGGCGTCTTTCCTGTGCGGTACCTTGGTGTCCCTTTAGCCCTGCTAAGGATATCGGTTGCTCAGTACTCGTCCTTGCTTTTTGGATGCAGATCCTCCCCCTCCCGGCAACTATTTTGGACCGCATTACTTCTTTGTGTTGGCTTTTTCTCTGGGGCGGTCGCCATTACCGTGTCTCCTGGGACACCATTTGTGGACCTAAGCATGAAGGGGGCTTGGGCCTTCGTCAGGAGAAAACCTGGAATGACGCCTTGTTGGCTACGGTCCTCTGGAATTTCCATCAGGAATCTACCTCCTTATGGTCTCGGTGGATGCATGCGTATTACTTACGGGGGACTTCTGTTTGGGACTGGCGGCCTCATACTGGCGATTCACCACTCCTTAAACGCCTGGCTTCGATCAGGGACTCCCTCGTTGTCTCCTTGGGAGGGCGCTCGTGGGTGGTGAGCGGCGTGACTGCCCTCTGTGTAGAGGGAGTTTTGTCTTCGACCAAGGTATACGATCTCCTCCGCGTCAAGCGTCCGCATCAGACTTGGATGTCCTTGATTTGGCAGAGCTACATTTCGCCAAAATTCTCCTTTATCGCCTGGCTCGGTATGCAAAATTGCCTCCCGACTAAAGATAACTTGCTTTTCTTAGACATTGCTAGCCAGTGTCCTCTGTGTACTGCAGTTGATGAAACTATCGACCATCTTTATTTTGCCTGCCAATTTACCAAAGGGGTCTTGATGTCCATTCGCGAGTGGCTTTGTTTCCCCAGGGCAATGATGACTCTTAGAAGCTCCGTCCGATGGTTGCGTAGAAATCACCAAGGCTCCCTCATCAGGTGTAAAACTGCTAAACTTGCTTTTCTGACTTCTCTTTATGTGATTTGGATGGTCCGGAATGCTGTGTTAATGGATGACGCTGATTTTACTGTTCCTGCTGTGGTTGCTAAGATCCAAACCCACGTTTATAAGATCCTTTATCGACTTTATCCCGTGGAGCTCATCGATTTCTAATCCGGCGGATTCCTCCTGCATGCGGGCTGCCCTCTCGGATGCTTTAAGCATCCTGCCGCCGAAATTGTATGCCTGGCATGGGAGTGGTTTATGGTGCGGTTTCGGTGGACGTCTCTTGGGACGTTGGCGAGGGGGTGCTTGCATGACTAGGCCCGCGTACGTTATGAGGTTTTTTCCTCTGGTGCCTATCAGTCCCAGCGCTGATGTGAGCTCGTTAGCCGGCCCAGGCCACCTTGTGCTGCGTTGCTGTTTGGACCGCTGAGCTGAACTAGCCCATAGGCACTTCGGGTGGTCCGTATGCCATGCCGACGCCTCTCGTCTCATGCGGTGGGGTCCCTTTAAGTTGGCCTGGTTTCTTTTTTGCGCGGGCTGCCTGCTGGCCTTTCATGTACGCTGCTCTCTCTTCCGGTTGGGCTTGCTGCCAGCCTTGAGCATGCCGATAGCCCAACAGGGGCCCTTGCTGGTTTCTTTTCTAGTTTGGGCTTGTACTAGCGCTTTGGGCTTGTGGGCTCGTTTTGCTCCTGCCCTTTTTGTCAACTTTTGTCTTTTGAGCTGGGCTTTAGCCTTTGATTGTCTTTTGACCGGGGTATGCCCTGATTGATGTTGTACATTTTTTCCTGTGGAATATATTTTACCTTTGAAAAAAAAAGGATCGAGAATCTAATAAGAGTACTTTCTCATAGATAGGACATATAGCCTCATTTCTCTCCAAATAGTACTCCAAAATTCTTGGTGAAAATGATTGCTAAACTCATTAAGAAATTCTACCAAAGTATTTTCTAATTTCACGTATTCGAGTGTATAATGTTAGTTTATGCCCAAGCAGTCAATCAATTGAATGCATTATTTTAATTAATAAAAAAGGCTTTATTTATCTTTATGTATTAATTTAATTAATATTTTATGTTTTAATATTAAAGTTAAAATCCTTGGAATAATTACTGTGTAATTGAAATTATGATGAAATCATAATTATAAGATTCAATTTACACTTAAATATTTTTCCCAAATATTCCTAGTTGTAGTTTTATCAAGATGAGATATTGTTGAAACGGTAAAATCAGCACACATTATGTTTCTTTCTTATGAAGACAGTAATTGATCTCATAAATTAAAGTATGGAGATACTTAAATTAATGTGTGGTGATTATTAGAGAATAAGTCACTAAATTGATCCGATTATAAGAATTTCGAATGCAATATTACTTACGTGCCTGTGGATTATCTCATATGATGGTTGTATAATTAATCTTCATACTTGAGATATTCAAGGTATCTCGTATGAGAATTACTATATTTTGATACTACATATGAATTGTCTTAGGATAATTCAGTCGGTAGTAATTGGATATAGTAAGAACCATATGGGAGATAGTTGAGTAAGTCAATATAGGATTCGTCACTCTAAAGCAATTAGAGATAATATTCTACTGTTCTTGATTAGTAATGATTTATGGAATTCTCTGGCCAGAGTGAATTTGTTGGGCCCCGATTCACATTAAGCATGTTTAAATTATTTTGAAGCATGTTTAAATTATTTTGAGGTTTTAATTTGATATTTTTAATT
>JAOTBA010000009.1:9838036-9860846 GCA_025629845.1 Erythroxylum squamatum | reverse complement strand
ATTCAAATTGGTAATTGAATGTTTGAGGAGTGTTATCGGACTAGAAGGGTTGAATTTGGGGAGATTATGAGTGTATTTGGTGTTAGAATGGATGTGGGAAGCATTGGAGAGGCTTTGGAAGGAGTTTTGGGTCACCCATGTCCGTTTAACGGACATTAGGTCCGTTTAACGGACCTTCTTGGGTGAACAAGGGCCCTCAGCCCAGTGTATGTCCGTTAAATGGACATGGACCTTCTCGGGTGGAAAATGGCTTTTTAGCCAGTGTATGTTCGTTCCTCGGGTCAGCTACAGTAAATCGCGATTTTGATTACTTTAGATGGCGAATCTCACTTTGAGGTCTTCATAAGAGTTGTAGATCTTGATGTCTTCTTTCAATTTGTTTAATAACGAAATCAAGCCGACATTTATAGAAAAAGTTATGGCAATCGCGCCAAGAGATGTATAGTTTGGGTAAGGACATAAACATATTGGATTCTTTTGGCCATAACTCCTTCGTCCGACCTCCAAATTAGGAGATTCTTAAAGCAATAGATTCATAAGACATGTATCTATCTCTCAATGAAAATTGGGATCTTTTGGAGTTTCTTTGAAAGAGTTTGCATTAGAGAAAGTGAGGGGTCGGTTGGGAGAGCATGATTAGGGTATGAACACCTTTTAGCTTCTTAAGCGTATATTGAGCTATAGAGCTCCGATTACGATGATTCTTTCTTCAAAACAAACTAGAGACTTAGAGTTATGATTTCTTGAAAGAAGTTGAATTAAAATTTTGGTTTAAAGTTTTCCAAATTCTGTTCACAAATTGGGAGAAATGAGTTTGAGCATGGTGACTGATTTTTGTGGGCACGCCATTGAACAAATTGTGAGGAAATTTTTGGGATGTTATGAAAATGAAGATGAACCGATGTTGACTAATGAGGGTTAATGCTCACGTCTTATGTTTATGATATTTGGATCGATTGTTGGGCTTCGAAAACGAGGCCTAACAGGAAATGAATGTGTTTACACTCTTTACATGGACATTTGATCTTTGGGCTATCCATATATATAGGTTGAGAATATGCATAATGAATAAAAGCTTCAACTCCCCTCAACAAACTCAAGATTAATGAAACCATCACGTGTTAATCATCTATACATCCAAGATCTATCAATATTACTCATTTCTATAAAATTGTTAATTTAAAAGAGTAAATTCATTGTTAGTATCCTTCTTGTCCCATAAGTTTACAGAACATCTAAACTTTACACAACATCCCCTAAGTATTAGTCAATCAAATTAATTACCTACAATCGATGTCAATACTATGGTACGTGGCATTATTTACACCTGTGAATCAAGAAAGCAAGTTGTTGCTATGACTCCTAGGCTCATGGAATTTTTCACCGATAAGCCTCACAGGACCTGCATCATAGGTTTCCAGCATATATATCATCCTAGGGTTTTATTATGCAAAGAACTATCTTGTCTATTAAATGTATGAATTTCTTTTGTTAATACTAAGTTTGCATTAATCATATTGAAGTTGAAGTATTTATCTTTGAATTAATCACCTACAATTGATTTCAATACTATGGTATGTAGCATTGTTTACACCTGTGAATTAAGAAAGCAAGATCTTGTTGTGACTCCTAGGCTAGTGGAATTTTTCACTGATAAGGCTCACGAAAGCTGCATCACAGGTTTCCAAACTATATACCGTTCTAGGGGTTTATTATGCAAAGAAATGTCTTATCTATTAAACGTATGAATTTCTTGTGTTAATACTAAGTTTGCATTAATCACAATGAAGTTGAAGTTTTAATCAATTGAATTAATTACCTACAATTGATTTTAAAACTATGGTACGTGACATTGTTTACACCTGTGAATCAAGAAAGCAAGTTCTTGCCGTGACTCCTAGGCTCGTGGAATTTTTCACCAATAAGCCTCACGGGAGCTGCATCACGGGTTTCTAGCCTATATACCTTCCTAGGGGTTTATTATGCAAAGAACTGTCTTGTCTACTAAATGTATGAATCTCTTGTGTTAATACTAAGTTTGCATTAATCACATTGAAGTTGAAGTATTTATCTTTGAATTAATCACCTACAATGTATTTCAATACTATGGTACGTGGCATTTTTTACACCTGTGAATCAAGAAAGCAAGTTCTTGCTGTAACCCTTAGGCTCGTGAATTTTTTCACCGATAAAGCTCACGGGAGCTACATCACGGGTTTCCAACTTATATACCGTTCTAGGGGTTTATTATACAAAGAAATGTCTTGTCTATTAAACGTATGAATTTCTTATGTTAATACTAAGTTTGCATTAATCATATTGAAGTTGAAGTATTAATCAATTGAATTAATCACCTACAATTGAGTTCAAAACTATGGTACGTGGCATTTTTTCGCCTGTGAATCAAGAAACTAAGTTCTTGCTGTGACTCCTAGGTTCGTGGAAATTTTCACCGATAAGCCTCACGGGAGCTACATCACGGGTTTCTAGCCTATATACCTTACTAGGGTTTATTATGCAAAGAACTGTCTTGTTTATTAAATGTATGAATTTCTTGTGTTAATACTAAGTTTGCATTAATCTCATTAAAGTTAAAGTATTAATTAATTGAATTAATCACCTACAATTGATTTCAAAACTATGGTACGTGGCATTGTTTACACCTGTGAATCAAGAAAGCAAGTTTTCGCTGTGACTCCTAGGCTCGTGAAATTTTTCACCGATAAGCCTCATAGGAGCTACATCCAGGTTTCTAGCCTTTATACTAGCCTAGGGGTTTATTATGCCTCAAATCATCCATAAGATCTCAAACTCATTCCACATACAATAAATGCTTATGTAATCATACATCTACTCATTAATGATTCAAATATAACCCAAACATAAATACTTAGACTATTAAAGACGAACATAAAAACTTATCAATGATTATAAGAATATTATAAACAACACAAAATCAAGACCTCCTTTGAATTCACACAAAACTCAAACGCATCTAATTAATATATTATTAAAGCAACACATATGGTAGATATGAGTTGGACAATTTACCTAGATGGACGGCTATCTACAGACTACAAAGAAAAAGGATGAGCGATGCTCTTCAACACAAAATAGGACCTGCAAAAAAGAATATTTCGTATTAGTTAACTAGTGGGAATACTCCACTGTTTGAAAAGGACTACAACTGGTATAAAAATATGCTTCATCTTTAAAAATATGCAATATAAAACAAAGATATTGTGAATATCAATTTAAGAATTTTGAAGTTCAAATCCATCAAGCTTTTTTTTTTGCGCAAGGCTGAAAGAGAAATAGAGTTAGCTCACTAAGTGAAAAGGAAAACCAAGGGCCATTGCCTGCATTTCCAATGGGTTGTTCCAAATGCCAGTTTTTTTTCTAATGTTATGAAGCCCTCTTCCTATTTTTGGCCCCATTTTCACATTTTTCACACTCGTCTCCCTCTTGTTAATTCAAGTGTGCTATTTTTCATTTTCTTTAAATTTTTCTCCTCATCTCCTTCTTAATTGCAATCTAACCCACTTAGGTTTAGGAACTTTGTAGTTATAGCATGATATACGAAACTTTCAACTTTAGGGATCTTCCTTTTCTGATTTCTATAAAACAACTGACAAGGTGTGCTTTCGTTTTTCTTTAGCTTCATTAATATATGTTATGTAATTTTAATTAAGAAGTTGTGTCCATTAGTCTTTTTTTTATTAAAATATATCTTCCCCCACTTGTTTTAACAATTAAACTAGAAAAAATCTAAATGCATATCTCGTGAGCTAATAGTCCATGCTAACAAAATTTTAAACTGTACAACAATATCATACTATGTTTACCATTTCCAAAAAATTAGACATAAAGGGATTAATATACATATATTAATTCCATACATTTCCCTACATAAAAATATTTTGTTAATAGCAAAACCTCACATTAATTTGTTCATTTCTCTATGTAATAGGCATGTGAAATATAGTAGTTGAATGAGTGCTTCATGGTAACATCAAGAAGCATAAGAAAAAAAGTGCCCCTCTTAACACAAAGATTCACTTTTTTTGTTCATCATGGAAGCAAAGAAGTAGATGGGTGTGAGAAGAGAAGAAGTAGATGGGTGTGAGAAGAGAAGAACCTCTCAACTCCTCAGTAGGAAAATTGTGACTTGAAGAAATCAAAAGTTGGGAAAGATATGAATATTTCGTAATAATCTTACCTTATTAATCAATCCATCGTCAATAATTGAACTAACTCAACTTCTTGAACAACTCGTCAAGAGACTTTTAAACATAAAAATCTTAACTACTAATTACATAATTATTCTTAATTCAAAAGACAACAAACATTATCTAAAATTTTAAGACATATATTCAAAAACATGAACTAAGAGCAAACATGAGAAATGAAGATTGAAAGGTATCTAACAAAGAAGTTTAACAATGTACTTCATTCAAAAGAGACAAATTTCACTGTCAACAATCAACTCCACATTTACATAACCAAACGATGTCGTCATAAACCTACACATTTACAGGACCACGACGGCGATGAGATGTAGTGCACGAGAGACAATTATATAGTTCTTGAAGTAATGCGACGATAACAGCGAGGACGAGCAGCGATAAGTTGTGGTGGCATGATGTGCGGTGGCCTTCAGTAGCGACAAAGATGACGACGCTGGCTCACCGAGGACAGTGGCACACTGAGGACGCATGGTGGGACAATGAGGAGGCACGGTCAGACGACGAGAGGTGTGGTCGGATAGCGACGACAGAAGAGAGAAAAAATGGGGCTACGATGGACGAGGAGAAATGGGGGGCTATGGTCGATTTAGGTTATACGAAAACAATGTCATTTAGTGTTAAACCAAATGATGTCATTTTTGTTTTTCTTAAAACACTGAACCAAAAGCAAATGATGACAATTACGACTAAAATTTACCGACAGACTACCATCGATAAACTTAAAACTTATTTTCTCTGCTAAGCATTCCCACTTTCTTTACTGACGAACATTTCTTACTGTCACTATATTCCGTCGGAAAATTTTCCAGGTTGATTTCCCTCCATATTTACTGATGAATATTTTTTCGTTGCAAATTGAAAATTTTCCCAATAATTGTACCAATGAAACATGATTTTTCGTCGATAATTTCCAACGGTTCCATTTCTGTCAATAATTGTCCATCGCTAATAACTAATTTGCTTGTAGGGATAGAAATCATACACAATTATACAAAAAAATGATTAAATAAAAAATGATTAAATAAACACATGATTACTAACAAATAGATACCTTGATTCATAAAATATTTCTTTGAGTAAACTTTTAAAATGATGAATAACTACATCTATGTCTACATTATCTATGTATATCATGATATAACAAACAAAATATACAATCATATGAAGATAATTATTGAAGTCATAAAAGTATTTCAGTATATACCAATTCTTGACATACCTCAACACTTCTTAAGTTATTGGATGAAACCAATTATGATAAGAATTCATTATTCAACAAGTAGTACGAAAAGCAAACTTAGAAGCAATTGTAAGCATTAGGATAACTAAGAAATCTCATGCAATTTTTTACATGATCTAATATTGAACTATATTCAACTTCTATCATATTAATACATAAAAATGCTCATTAATTGTTTCACAAATATCACCTTCCATATAATTGTCCAATTTCATTCTATCATATGAAATCCTATCCCTTTTTCTATATTAACTCCTTTAAATTGACTTTAGGCTTACTAATCCTAATTACAATGACTAGTTATAGTTTCAAAGTACCTTCCATATAATTGTTCATTTTCCATTTCAAGTCTTATGTAACTATTCTATGCATTTTCTTTAGATTCCAAGGCATTAACCAAGTTTAAGCATTAACCAAGTCTCACCAACATTCCTAAGAGACATTTCATCGAACAATTCATAGGCAACCCAAATTATCTTTAACTAATAACAAAACAACTACATTTTTTCATTATGTACCCTCGAGAACACATTCAAACAACAAATAAACCAACAATTCAATGTAAAAATGCATAAATAGCTTGGTTTAACGGAGTCATATATATAACCATTTAACAGCTTCGTTTTTAGGAGACAAAATAAACCCAATAATTTTGTTACCTGAAAATGATACATGATGGACCAAAAGAAGCAAAAATCAACGTTGGAAGCTTGGGAGGAAGAGGGACCGACGACGTTGATGGTGAGAAGAAGAGAGCAAATAACAGAGAGGAGGGAGAAGGAGGGTTTTGGGGTAGTTAAGACCGTGAATAAAACAACATCGTTTGGATTAAAATCAAACAACGCCGTTTTAATTTATGAACAATACGACAGTTACCGACGGAACTACAATTTCGTGATGCTTATTTTTCCCGTTAGCCATTGCTGCCTACTTTTATGACGGATTTTACTTTTCCGCCGCTACATTCTGTCGGAAGAGTTGCAGGGATAATTTTTCTCTACGTTTACCGACGGATATTTTGATGGTCCCAAAAAACAAAATTTTCCGACAAATTTACTTATGAAAAATCAATTTCTATCACTTATTTATTACAGAATGTTTTCCGCCGGTAATTTTCTATCAGTAATGTGTTATTTTCTTGTAGTGAGGATCAATTTGAGCTCTTTTTTTTTATTTAATGGAAGATAAAAGGTTAAATATTCTTATTTTAAGACAATAAATTTTTAACTATGTGCATAAAAAGGAGCTGTCATCAGAAAAGAGACTTGATATTTGAAGGAATACGACAATAACAAGAAGTATCAGCATGTATACTTGGATAAGCAATCTTAGGTAATAGACTGCCCTAGTTTCTTTTCCAGCCATAGAAGCAGGCATGTTTAGTACGTAACCAATTAGAACGAATAAAGATTAGAGAGTAAGAATACCCTCGGAAAAAAGATACCCAACAAAGAGATTCTGATATATCATGTGGTTGAACTTCAGATTTTCTTGTAAAAATTGAAGAATATAAACTGAAGTTGGCGTGCTGTCGTATTTTTTCAGAAACCTGTGTACTTTGACATTGGTATAATCGATAACGTACAAAAGGCAACGACTTTTGAGCACTATTTACTTAAAGCGGCAGCAACCATCTTTGGTGGCACTAAATTCCAATGAAGACGTACAATACAAAGTAGCACTATCTAGATATTAACTTCTTCAAAGTGATCTATTAGTAGTTATCATCACTTGGATGGGCAAAACAAGTGAGAGAATCTGATCATTTGAAGATAATTACAATTATGGCTGAACTTTTAATTAGATGAGAATTTAATTAACGAACTCCATCACTTTGTCACTTCAATATTCTAGTTGAGTACATGCGGATATATATAATGAAGAAACATCAAGAAAGAATCAGTATCTATGCCCATGAACCAGCTTAGCTAGAATATACAATGTATAAGAAAGGAAGGGACAAAAGACAGAATCAGGTTTTATTGCACCATTTGAGCTTTCTGCCCTTGTATTCCTCGTAGTTTAATTGTCTTTAGTTATGAATCGAGGACAGTAAGACTAGATACGGAAACCAAACATGTCATCATGAAACAAGAAAATCCCTGGAGAACTCCTCCATGAATCCAAAATATTATCCCTAATTCTCTCTGTACATTTCTCTTTCGATGCTATCAAAATTTGGATGCTTAGGTTTTTCCGGATACATGTTCTGATATATTCTCTTCGTTTAAGCCGTATCAACTGAACTTCTCGTACATTTGCAGACCGACAAGACCACTGGTGATTGTTCGAAGTGCTTTAATCTAAAAATGGCTTCCCTGTCAACACAATCACCTCATCTCTTATCAAAAGAGGACTCATCAGAGAATTATCGCATTTTTGCTTCATTTTGTCCTAGAGATCAGTTGGAAATGAGCACCAGGTTGCCCACTTGGATAGAATGTTACAACCCTTCAAACAATACATGGAATCGTGTTAGCACCATTCCAGAACTCAGTGACAGCCATCGTCGAAAGGGTTTTTCTATGGCTTCCATAGGCGAGTCTGTATACATTATTGGTGGTCGGCTTTGCCAGAAGACACCAGGCTATGATCAAGATCATATCACTGAAGTAGACAACGACGTATTATCATCAGTTCTGCGTTACAATATACGTACCAATACATGGATCAAATGTTCATCTTTAGGCACACCTAGGTATGATTTTGCTTGCTCTGTGAGCAACAACAAAATCTATGTGGCCGGTGGGAAACGTACATTGGATTCTACTCATGGTATGTCATCAGCTGAGGTGTACGATCCAGTGTCGGACCAGTGGAAAGCATTGCCTGACATGAACATATTAAGGTACAAGTGTGTAGGTGTGACATGGCAAGGCAAAATCTACATTGTTGGAGGGTTTGCTCAGAGGAGGGACTGTGATAAGAGAGTGCCTTGCTACACCTTGGAAAGAAGTTCCGCTGACGTGTATGACTTTAAGCATGACAGGTGGGATCTTGAAAAGGGAATGTGGCAATTGGATGTGCCACCTAATCAAATTGTAGCTGTGGATGGCAAAATATTTAGTTCAGGAGATTGTTTATATGCTTGGAAGGGTCATATTGAGGCCTACGATGCAAAACTCAACATATGGAATGTGGTTGATGGTTCTCACATGCAAACCCTCCCTTCACCAATTTGTAGGTCCGATGCCACACAGGCAAGTTGCCCACAAATCCAACGACTGTATCTGACCATGGCGCCAGTAGGGACCTATATGTACCTCCTATCGGGTTATCGAATGACAAGTGACATTTCGAGATCAGTTTCTATTGTTCACGTTTTTGACACTTCAGCAAAGAAAGGTGGATGGAGAAGCCTTGAGCCATTGGAAGAGGAAGGGGAAAAAGAACTTTGTAGTCATTGTTGTGTTGTTAGACAAGAGCCCTGAATAAAATTCTTGGAGCAAAATGAAACCAACTCCAAATTCCAGAAAAAGGAAAAATTACATGACGTCAACCTTGTATTAAAGAGCGAACTCTTTTCAAATATCTTCGTTAAGGTTGGTTGATCAAATAGAGGTAAACATGATTTGAATTAATAGAAGATATGTACCTTAGCTTTATAAGGTACAATCAATTACATTACAATATGTTGATAGCATATGGTATATTACACAGATTTTATATACATACAAAGTAGATAGTATAACAAAAGTTGAAGGTCACAATTGCGAGAAATGCTAGTTCTATGTCAGATCTTGTTTATTGGGATTTATCTTTCCCTGTTTGTATTTCTTTCGCATTGGCTGCTGACAATGGTTGTTAATGAAGTTTCCTTAAAAAAAAAAGGTATATGTCACGTGAGATTCTAAAAATTTTGAGACCATAATTTTTATAATTTGATGAGATTTAGTACATTAAGGATATAAGTATATAGAAATGTGAGAACAATTCTAGGTGATGGCAAAATTAAGTTTTAACAATTGTTCAGTTCATGGAAAGTTTTAAATGTTTTATTTGTGTAATTTTTTTTGAAAATTAAAATACTAAATTCATCCATAAGCTATAAAAGGCATCAAAAGGGAACATTACAAGGTAGTGTCAAGCTAGTATAGTAAATATACAACACTACCTTAATTTTCCAATATCCTTGGGTATCCATTGAAGTATTAGAGATTCTAGGTCTTCTGAGTTGAGTGCTCAGTTTTTCAGCAACTTGGTGAGCTACCAAGGTTTCTCTAATCCAACAAAAGCTCATGTGAGCTAGAGCATGCTTGTCGGTTTTGATCTTGTTGAACAATATTTGATTCCTCTCCATCCTTATTGCATAGACTAAAAAATTCAAGCTGAGGTTAAGACATATCTAATCTTTTCCCAATGTGTGATAGGTATCTTCAGCCCACCCTAATATGTTATCCCAATTTGTCTCGGAGAAAAAAAGATTCAACGTGTGATGAATTCTAGCCTAAATGGAAGCTGTACGTATAGTTGCACTTAAAATAAAGAAGGTAAGGTCATTAAAAAGGTGACTGCAAAAATGGAAATATTATTTTAAGTAAGATCATTAAGAAGGTTCCTCTGAAAAAAGGAAGTATATTTTTATAATTTTATTTTCTTTTAAGAATTATTTCGCTTATCTATAAAAAAATAAATCTAATTTAAATTTTGAAATGATACGTAATTATTATCAAAATTATTAATAATAAACCTTAAGCTAACCCATAATACTCATTTTATAACCGCAATAAGTTTTTTAGATTGGATTAAAAACATGAAAACAACCATAAAGTGATAATCAATCACGGTCAATAAATCAACATAAGAAATTTTGTTTGTGCTCCACATTTTTAGGCATAAAATAAGAAATCTAACTATTTTTTAAAATCGTAAATTCTAAAATCATAATTTGGGATCTATGGCAGCTACTTATATGGCTAACATAGGCCCTATATTAAATTCCTTTTTAAACATATATTAAATTTCAATTTAAATTTTAATGCAAATACAATGAGTTAAAAGACTTTCAGCCTATTTTGCTTTCATGTTTTTACTAACCACGATAAAAATAACTCAATTAAAAAATATTTTGTTGGATGTAATATTTGTAATATAATGGAATAATTTATAATGTAATTGAATGTAAATAAATATAATATTAAAAAATTATTATTTGGAAGGAATGAAAATATCCATAATATAATATAGTAAAATATTATTTAAAAAATGAAAGAAATGTATGTATAATAATAATAAATGACCCGTAACAGAACAAAACATATGCGCTTGTTATTTAAAATTGAGGGTATAATTGATATTATAAAAATTATTGAAAATATATTAGATATTACATATTTATTATTTTAGATTTTATTTTAAACTCTAAATCAGAAATAACTTATTTTTATTATTTAGAATAAAATAAGGTATAATATAAAAAATCTACTTTTATCTTATTCCGTTCATTTTTATTATAAACTCTTGAGTGAAGAGGTGGAATAATATTAATTTGCCATAACAAACATAGCTATAAGGAGAGCAGAGGATGAGAGCATTAATCTTGACAATCAGATTTTTCTCTTTAAGAACAATAAAACAAAAACACCATATTGATCCGTCAACATATATTATGAAGAAAGGAGCCACTTGAGTGACCGAGGGGAGGGGAGTCTGCGATCATCTGAATCACCGAAGAAAAGCGAAATCCGGGTCATCTGAATCATCAATGGAAATTATAGATGAGAAAGACTGGTTAGCATGCTGTGGGAGCTCCAAATTCGCCAAGCAAATGGCGATGGCCTCCCCTTTTCCCTCTCTTGACCTAGCCGTTGCTGCTGCAAGGGACATTTGGTTCAATAAGGTCCTTTCTTCTTCTTAACATAAAATTAAGAGTGGATCAAACTGCATCAAGCAATCAAATTTATATCTGCTACAGGTAGATGTCAATGGTTGGCTTCAGGCTTTCTCTGCTCATCCCCAGATTGGTCAATCCCACATTTCTTCCTCTGCTACCTCCACCCCATCTGCGCAGTTTAGTATGCTTTTTCCTATTTTTCTTATTTTGAAGTTAATTAACGTCAAGATGAATTCCAAGACCTGATTTTTACTCTATATTTCTGATTGATTTTGTTTATCGTTGTCCTCGCCATATATGTGGAAATCTTTGTTGTCGGCCTCATTTTTTACTTGCCTTCTAGGTTTTTGATGATTGTGATGTTTTTTCTATCATATAGGTGGAGTAAAGTGGAGCAGTCAACTGCTTTAGCAACTGCTACTACTTCCAGCTTACAGGTTAGTACAAAGCTACCATCGAAGTCTATCAATCCCATGCCAAGGGTTGATGAAAATAGATTGATTTAATTCATTTTATGATCAAAACGATAGAGAAGTATTCCTAGTGCTAATTTATAATTTTGATCCGCCTACCTGTTTCAGGAACTACATAAGTGGAATGCCCAATATAGGGAAAAATTCGGAATTGTTTTTCTCATATGTGCATCTGGAAGGAGTACCGATGAAATTCTTGCTGAATTGAAGGTAAACATTTGTTTTGAGAATCACAGGAGTTTAGCTGTAATTGCTAGGAATATCAATATTAAGCAATATCACAAGTGAAAGGGCTACAAGTAGTGCCTGAATCTAGTTCACTCTCGAAAGAAATGGTTGATTCTTTTCTTTTTAAGGTTTTGGATATCTGAGCAGGTTAATTGTACAATTTCCATTTCAAAGGAACTGTTTAAGCAACATATTGCCAGGAGAATGTTTTAGTACCACAAGTTGAGGCTGCCTTTTATTAGGCAAACGTAAGCAATTATACCATAAGACATGCCATTCATGTAAGACCTGTGTTACTTACCTTTATGGATTGTTCCAAAATGCTTAAAATTTCTTTCATACAGTGCTTTAACCTTCTCAGTTCTGGCTGTTGGACAGGATTTGAAAAAAAAAGACGATGTACTGTTAATACTCGAATGCATTTTTCTTGAATTGACATCTGTTTTTCTCCCTATGCAGAAAAGGTATACGAACAGGCCAATTGTTGAGTTTGAGATTGCAGCACAGGAGCAAATGAAAGTAACAGAACTACGCATTGCAAAGCTCTTCTCAAGTAAAATAAAAGCTGCTTCTCCTACAGTTTCTGCAAAGAAACTAGAAGGTAGTATTCCTGTTTTTCTGGGGTGCTTATGCCATCCCATTTTCATTCGTTTCCTTTTTGGCTGGTAGTATCCTGTAATTCATTTGTCATCCCATTTATTTGTGCTTATCAGTCATGAAATTTCTGAGTTGATCTGGACTTATAATGGCCGTGAATTGAGCCAGAAAGACCACCATGGATCATGGTGCCCTCATCTTTGTAAAAATTGTTCACATAAAACTTTAAAGATAGCCTCTGCTATGATTTCAAAATTATTTTTATATACCCCCATAAGAGGATCTTTTGGATTCACCCAGCTGGTGTTAGTCTCCAATTTAACATATGGATCCATTAATTTGTTATTTTCTTGATACTAAATTGTCATGGGATAAATTGCATTTTACTTGTCGATAGATAAACACATTAGGGATAATATGTTGGCACATGCTATCAAGTCCTCTTGAGAATATTGCAAATTTAAGCTGTTATATTTGTTTTAATCATAATACATAATCTTAATTGATCAACGTTGACTGTTTTTAGGATACCTGAGGAAGGAAACAACTAGTGTTTCTGATTCCTGACAGTAAACATTGCGCAACTTGCAGCTATTTCATTTTATGCTATCAAGAGTTTCCTTTTCCTAGAATTCTTCACTTATTCCCTCTTGTATATGTTGCAATTGTTTGAACACTGATTATTCTTTTCTGAACTCTAGAAGGTCGTACAAGTATTATTGCAGGACATTTAAGTGCTATCTCTGATTCTTTGTCCGAGAAGGCTTCTCCAACTCCAACTCAGACAAGACCTCCAATTACAACCCATATCTTGGATGTTTCTCGTGGCTGTCCAGCTGCTGGTATTGAAGTACATTTAGAGATGTGGAATGGTACCCAGTCCTGTCCATTGTTTGGTGAACCAGATAGAGGCAGCTGGATATTACAAGGTTCGTCAACTACAGATACTGATGGTCGGAGTGGTCCATTAATGGCCATTACTGATGTGGTGAATCCAGGAATATACAGAATAAGTTTCAATACAGGTAAGTACTGTCCGTCTGGCTTCTTTCCCTATGTTTCAATTGTGTTTGAAATCAAAGAGTCACAGAACAGGGAACATTTTCATGTTCCATTGCTGCTCTCACCCTTTTCATTCACTACATACCGAGGTAGTTAAAAACCTTGCGGTAGTCTTAAATTAAGAACCACGTGTCTGTGATTACTGGGACACCATCTATAGATGTATTCTGGATTTCACGCTGTACAAACTGGTTGCTTCTTTGCTGATGAAAAAAGCTATTCTACCAATCAGCCATCCCTACGTGACATTGCTGGGATAATATTCCTTTTCTAACTATAAATTAAAAGAAAAACAAATTATTTAGTCATTATCTGAAGACTTAACCGATGGTTTGGTGTATTTCTTAGGTTGAAGCTCCATGTCTATAATGTGACAACTAAAAAACTTACTGGTTTTTTCTCTCTCTCTATATAAGGCCCTTCATTCATGATTTGTAGTCGTCATCGTAATTATGAAATAATCCAAATTTTTAGGAAGAGATCTAAATGATACTATCTCCTTAATTGTGTATTCAGTCTAAACTTCTAATGAATAGAAAGCCCTGTTATTTTGTTCAGCATATCATTGGTAATTATATTCATTTTGATTGTAAATTATATGAATACATTTAGGTTCTTGCTTTTGTATTAGGAAAAAAACAGCTCGTTTTGATTTAATTTGTTAAAGTTATTGGCTTATCTTGTTTAATTTAGGAAAAGATCTTTTAATTCATAATTTTAGGGAAATTGTCAAAACTAGTTGAACTCTATTTTTTAACACCTCAATATCTGAACTCTTTTTTTTATGATATATAGTTGGATGTTTAATTAAGTGATGTAGCTTGACAATTGGACTATTTAATTTAAATATGGGACATTGTAACCAAACCAAAAAAAAGAGGAAAAACAAGGTACTTCTTCCTCTTTTGTTGGCCCATCTTCATCTCTACTCTCCTCCTTAAGTCCACCCTACCACCAGTCGTTGCCCGTTGATTATTTTGATCGAGCAGTGTAGCTGAATTGGAAATTGTAGGTTGATGGAAATTACAGATACATGGTGGTGGTTGATGGAAGGGTTTGGTTGAAGAGGTAGTTAAATAGTTGATTGAGGGATGATGAAGATGGGTCAACAAAATAGGAATTCTTTTTATTTTCATGTTAAAGTTATGTGTCTCAAAAATTAATTAAATAATTTGTTTATCAATTCATGTTATCTAAGTTAATGATAGTCAATAATAGAGGTTAACATCAAATTATATTTAACCTAAAATAAGAGTTATGTATTAAAATGTTAAAAATAGAGTTTGAGTTGATTTTGATAATTTATCTGAAGCTACGAATTAAAATATCAAATTTTTCTTGAACTTATTTCTTATATGACCTTTTTTTGAGACTGAAAACACAATAGCTTCATATGGGAAGGTAATATAGTTAGGAACTTCCAAGAAAAATAGGTCTTTGCCATTAGTTTTCTCTTATTAATCAAGTATAATTTAAATAAGAGGTCATGGTTCGTATATAAATAATTTCCTTACTTTATCGAGCTTTCATAATTTGATTACTTGAAAATAAGATAGTTTTAATAAATTTATTTTAGTTAATATAATAAATAATTGAATAATGTAATATGATTTATGTAACATTTTATATTTAAACTATGTTATTTTTATCCAATCTTTGTTAGGATCATTCTTTATTCATGATATTCTGAATAAGTTTATCCAACTAAGTGCGTGTTCTTAGCACATATGCGTACGTATGTATATATATTTTTGTTGTATGGAATTGTGAATGGATTTTAAAATGGAGGCCGAGTGTTGATTAAGTGATTATAAAGACTTTTTCAAGAAGTGAATAATTGAATAAACAAGGTTGCATGCGTGAGAAGTATGAATAGTTATCAGCAATTCCAAAATTAAGAGGTACAAAAGTAAAAGAAATCAGTATATAGTATTTTAGTTATCTTTAGCAATCATTTTGTTAAGATTTTCTTGAAAATTCTTTTAAATTCATTAACCTCTCCTATAGATGAGGAGACTTCCTTTACACTTTATCGTTAAAGGTTCAGAAATCATGGTCCAGATGGAGGGGCCAGAGTAGGGTAAGGGGGACAGAGGTACTATGTAGGTACTGTGTTAGCTAATTCTCCGATACCTACCAAGCTAATTCTCCGATACCTACCAACCGGGGGAGGGGGGGGTCACCTGAATGGATGGTCCAGATGGAGGGGCCAGAGTAGGATAAGGGGATAGAGGATCTGTCCCCACCAACTTGAGCGCTTAATTTTTACTATTCATTGCTTTTTTAAGACACTTTTCAAATCTTCCCAGCTTAAAAGCCTGAGTAGGTTGAGTAAATGCTTATTTACCGTCATTTCTCATCTCTTAAAAAGGATTTGTCCTCAAATTGGTATCTTCAAACTTGCTTTAGTCATAATGGATTAAGGGTGATCAATTTGCCATTTATAGGAAAGAAATAGCGATTCTTATACCCATCATGCTTAACTCTCGTATCAAATTACTAATGACACCCTAAAAGAATGTGATCTACTTGCATAGGAAATATATCACATTATATATCATCCTTATACCTCCTAATTAAGAAAGAAACTACTACTTGTTTTGTTACATTGACATTTTCACTCATCTTTAAACGTTATGGTTTATAGTGTTTTGTAGTTGGCAATCCTAACTTCTCCTTTAATTTCACACTATGTTTGTGCAACTCCATCTTACTACAAACTTGATCCTTGATAGAATTCCTTGTATGGAAGGGATCGTCGTCTTGTTAATTCACTTCATCCTTTCTCATAGACATAATTCCCTCTTACTCACTAGCATCCTTCCCTTTTGTGTCTCTCACTCTACCCATCATCACTAACATCCTTCCCTCAACATCATCACCCTCTTATTGAGACATTATTAAGCTATCTGTCATTTTCCTAAACACTAAATGTTCTTGACATCTTGAATTATAGTTTTTTAAGAAGAATTGGTTTTAACTTTCTCTTCACTTGGTATGCACTTTTGTTGCGATTACTTTATATTTTGGTTTTGGAGCCTTGTCTTTCTCTTTATTACTCTATGACTTGTTCCATGATGAAGAACACGTACTAAAGATACTGAAACAGTTTAAAGGCCTACTTTTAGGTTGTCTTTGTAAATCTTTATAGCCATGTGAACTGTATCATCCAACTCCTTGAAATAGTATACCTTGACAATATTGACAATTTCTATGTTTTTTCTATAAATAAAATGAGTCGTTGTTGCTTTCGTATCTCTATCCACTTTCTCCCTAACCATAAAACCTCTATCTCCTTGTGATTTTCCTCCACACTCTTTGAAGCTTGAGCTAACGTTTGTAGCTGTTGATAGAGATCCCTATAATAGGAACTTAGTACAAAATTTTTTTCTCGTCATCATTTTCATCTCCTATCACATTCTAATAATGACGCTCGATTCCTTATCTTAATGAGAATTTGTTGATCAATACCAATCCATTTTATAACACTAAACTTTGCGAATAACAACATAACCTTTTCCTCTTTTGAATATTTGTAACAACCGAAAACTGGTTCTACATATTTTTCACTTTAAATAGGCATTAGGGTCTATCTTTCCTTCAAAAGGTGGTATTGTCATCTTAATGTTATCCATATTGTTGTCCACCCTTACCTCATATTATCTTTCATAGCCTAAATTGAATGTGTTCCCTCCTTGTCAACTAGTTCTACCTCTTTTTCCACCTCTTTCTTCTCTATCACTCCTATGTTCAACTCCGCCAAGTAGTTAACAACATTATCAACCTTATTATAAATTTCAAAGTCATCCATCCTAGTAGGCATAGGTGAGTTATATTGTATACTAGTTATGGAAGTTTCATGTTTCTCATATAATCCTTAACTTCTCTAAGTTGTCTAATGAGTTGCTTATATTGATCTTGTATTGAGTTCAAGATAAACTCATGGTCCATCGTTACTTTTTCCTCCTTATTTACTCCTTGTCCTTGGATAATTTTTTGTTTCTCAGTTTCAAGTTATAATGAACCTATGAGAAATTGTTAGTACCTAAAGCATCCCCTCATATTTTTCTCTCAAAAGTCACTCTATTCACACCTAATTAAGCTCTTGAGTAAAGGCTCTTTGCAAACTCATTAATCGATTAAGAAGGCTAGTTTTGACTTTATTCTTTTATATGTAACTCTTAGAAAAGTAAATTGGATAGAAGCAAATAAAGATGATGCAACTAAAGGCCAAGCAAATACGAAAACTTAAGAACCATTTAGTTCTACTTTTGTTTTTCTATCGTGGTTTTTATGATTTTTTCGCTTTTTTTAAATAAAAAGTGTGTTTGGTTTTTAATATCAATGTACTTATATTTTTATCATTGATAATAATTACATATTAGATAAAACTTAAAAATAAATTATTTTTAATTAAGTAAATTTAGTTTACTCTCTTATATAATATTTAAGAAAAATTTATTAATAAAATTATTTTTATTTTATTAAAATAAATAATTTTAAAAATAACTTTTTATTTATAAATTTAATATTTATTTTAAATATATTTTAACTATTAAATCATTTTTGATTTGAAATTTATATATTTTGAAGATATTTCAAATTTAATTATATTTATTAAATTTAATTTATTTAAAAATTTTAACTAAAATAAAAATACTCTTAGTTCTTATTAATGATTAATTTTAATTAATGAATTATATAATATTAAATTAAGTTATTCATAGTTCATATTAAAAATTAATATATTAAATAATTTAATAATATATATTTAGTTGATAGTAAATCATATTATAAAAAAATAGAATCAAAAAACAAAACCATTTTCTATGGTTTTCAAAATTTTTGAAAACTGAAAGAACCGAAAACAAAAATAGAAACTAAAAATTCAAACAAATAGGTATTTTTTTACTAAATTTGAAAAAAAAAGAACATTACAAGAAAGAATTATAACGTCACCAAAGCTATAGCAACTAGTAAACATAATGTTGTAATATATAGAATACCTTATCTTTGTTGGATTAGAAATAGTAATCCTTACTTGCAAAGATTATTGCAATTGCTAGCCCCTTATGTCCGATTTAGATGGGACCAAACTTTTCCAAAACCTTTTGGTCAATTTTTTATTTTTTATTTTTTATTTTTTTATTAAATTGCAAAATTATGGAATGAGAAATAAGAACAATAAAAACAAAAGAGTTGTGTTCAAAAATGACAAGAACACCCAAAATAAATTGGACGTACCGTACAAAGATAAAAAAATATTTAAAACATAAACAAATGATTACAAGAATAGACATGATTATAGAAGATGACTTTGATATCAAACTCTCGTACAAGCCTCACTAATATAACTAGTGAGATTTGCTATGAATATGAATAAGATCAAGGATGGTTGTATTAAAATAAGTTTGACAAGAGAATAAAACACAAAAATACAAAGAATGATATGAATCATCACACTCCTAAAAAGCAAGGATTAGTAGTAATCTAAGAAGCACGGACACGGCAAAATGGAGTCGTGTCAGACACGGACACCCACGAAGAGTGCATATATATGCTCCATATTTTTTTAGAGGGGCTTATAAAGTACAAAATATGTATGAACTATTAAGATATTGAAAGTCTTGAAATACATCAATCAATATATATCATATTATATATGATATACATCAATCAATATATATCATATATATCATAGTTATTTAGGATTTTGTTATTTCATAATGTTATTTCCTTTAAGGACTTTAGTTCTTAAGATTTTATGCTTATAAAATGTTTACTAAAATTGACAACTTATCCGTGTTAATAATAAACCAAATACCTTGGAGAGATTTTTCTTCAATCTTTTAGAGTAACTCTTATTTTAGGTTCTCTAAAAATTTACGTTCTTATTTAGCTTGCTATTAGCAATTAAACACTAGAATCTTATTACTACCTCAGAAGAACAGATACGGATACGGACACGCGACACGACACGACACGCGACACGCGACACGGGGACACACCAACCTACACGGAGGCAAAACCACCGTGCTAAGCATATAGTTTAGTGGGGAATAACTAAACAAGATATAATCTGGCGGTTGTTTCTAACAGTCATCTAGCATTCACATGTAAAGTATCATGTCAATTCACATACAACCTTTAATTATTCAAATTACAAAGTAATCCACACATTATGCCTCAAAACATAATTTGATGAATATAGATACAAAGCGTTCTTGCATCAAAACAAAACTCATAAATATCAAAACAGAATGTACAAGTATCATAATTGAATATCAGAATAGGATATAATCCTTTCAAATCAAAGTATGACTTATATTAGAACAAAACTTGTTTTGTATCAAATCAGAGCTTATCTTTTATTAGAACAAAACTTGTTTTGTATCAGAACAGAACTTACTTATATCAAAACTGAACATGGATCATAATACAAAACATGTTAGCCTGCTAATCCTTTTTACAGAAGTGGGTAACAGGACCATAACAGAAGATACTAAGTCCCTTCTATTTCAGATACCGATCTTAAGTCTCTGAAATAAAAAGACACATAAGTGTCTAAAATCAGAAGATACCGGAGTGTCTGACACAGAAGAAACCTTTTTGTCTGATTACAAAAGACACCATAGTGTCTAATTACATGAGCAGTTGCAGACCCTTCTAGTCTTGCCTATTTACCCACGACTAAGACTTGGCAGTTTTAAAACAAACCATTTCAAATTTCAGAATCTTATACAAAAGATGTGCAACATATGTCTTTATTCCTTTTTTTTTTAATTCAAATTGAACATATACATGAACATCCAAGCAAACTTAACATACCTTATGAGCATAAACATATGTAATAATGTACCATTAAATACCTTATGTATTTACACCTTTCATATAATTACACAAATTCCAATTTAACAAACAACCATAATCAATTCACATCACATAACTCCATTGAAACACATTTGTTTTCATAAGGACTCATTCATCCTTGAACACACCTTAAATTTCAACATTAAACACATTATTCACTAACCATACATTCCTTAAGTAATTACCTCAATTAACAATCCATAACTAAATGAACTATTACTCAATTAATCTAACATCATTTAGGTTCATTTTTAACCTCAATTAAGTTCAATTAAACCATTACCAAGTGCCCTAACCTTATATATGTCAACAATTGCACAAAGCCAAGTTTTTCACCTTCCTAACCCTTTTCCTCGACCGTGGGAATATGCCTTATAATTCCCACGATCATGGGATGAGTGAACCGAAGGTTCACTTACCCACAACCTTCAAACTACTTCCAAAACTTAACTACTTCATACACCTTCAACACCCCTTCACCATAGTTCATCAATTCCACCTTATTCATGCCTCAACTCCTCATCAAATTCATGTCAAAACCAATTCAAATATCATTCATTATACATCTCACAATCTATGATCTTTGATGCATAAAATTCAAAGCAAAAGCTAATAACAACTATCATGTTCCAAACCTCAATTCATCATCAATTCAGTATATATTCTATTCATTTCAAACATCTTCTAACTCATAACAAAACATCCTATCAAGTTTAGAATTCCCTTACACGATTAACTTCAAGTTCCTTCTTCAAAGAACCAAGTAATCAAGCCCTTCATGCAACCAACACACTACCAAAATCAAGATAAATGTAAGATTATCATAAGATGATAACAACATAGAAGGTAGTATAAAGTAGCTTTCTTGATGCAGTAACTTACAAAGATTCCAAGTGAAGATGATCCAAATCAAGCGAAAACTCTAGGAGTTGAGAGGGAATGAGAGAGTTTCGGTGGAGAGAATGAGCAAAGAAGGAAGAGTTACAACCGAAACTAGCCAATGCACAAGACCATACCATGTGTAAGATGACTCATCTTGCTCTAGGAACACTTGTTACATAAGGACATAAGCCACACGTCCTCTCCCTAGCTAACACACTTGTTCTTCTATGAGCCTGCCAAATGCCACAGTTTAATTAGGTCACGTGTCACTTACTTATTGCTACCACTTGTCAATTTATTAACTATGCCATTTGTCAATGCATCAACTATGCCAAACGTCTCTAACTCGTAGACTTAGTCATTCCAACTTTTATGTACCAACTTATCTTACCACTTGACATTTTTTTTCCTAATCCATATGTGCATTTTAGTACCTCAATTCTCTAATGGTGTTCATTAATTTTAGTTCACTAAGTAGGATCCATTAAACCCAAAATTCAAATCATATGCAAGCAATTCTCAATCATATCACAATTTTTAACCCTTATCATACATGTACTTTCATGAGTATATAACATTTCAAATAGGGTACAATTTGGGGCCTTACACATCTCCTTTTCCCCCTATCCATTAGGAGTAAATGGTTAAATATTAGATGCAAAACTAATTGTTATAAACTTTAGAGAGTAGTTTTTCATTCAACTTATAAGAGCATATATTCTAATTTGAAAAAATGCAAGGTATATAAAATGAACAACTTATGGCTATTGGTACAAAAAGATAAAGAGTAGTTCTTGATATTGCTATTTTCTATTTTATTGGTTTAACGAAGTCATGTATATACACTTCTTACTCTTGCATCAAGTTATTTTAATTGTCTTTAAATTTTAAAATAGCCAGTTCACCTCTTTCCCCAACTTCGCTCCCTCCCCTTTGCTAGAAACCTTTAATACAACAATTAAATCAATTACCTATATATATTATGGTCTATTTTGTATTTCATTAGATTGGAACTTACTTCTAATTAAAAGTCTAACACTTACATCTCCAACAAAATATTCGAATCTTATATCGTTAATATTATAGGTTGATTGGTAGATAAACTGTACATATGATTTAGCTAGATGTGTTTCAAGCATTAAGGTATCCATCCTTAAGATGGAAGGACATTTCTTTACATTGGTCCAATTAGCAACATAACAAATGTTTTATAAGAAAGATGTTAGACAGGGCTAAGGTTAACTCAAAGTGGTTGACTACATTCCATATAGTAAAGAAAATTTTCGAACCCTTTCTTCTCATGTTGGAACCTCTCCCGGGTGCGACACGTGTCCGACGTCCCACGTGACATCTGGACACGCACGTCACGAGGAAGGGA
>JAOTBA010000009.1:9789984-9806102 GCA_025629845.1 Erythroxylum squamatum | reverse complement strand
CTGGAGACGTTCCTGCAAATTGTTTGCGCTTCCGCTGCTGCCTGCATGTGATGCATGGCTTGGGACGATCTCCAACACCTTTTTCACCCGAGAAGGTCCGTTTAACGGACATCTTCTCTGACCAAAAATGTAAACGGACCTTCTCGGGTGAAAAAGGACCCCCAGCCTCACCAATGTCCGTTTAATGGACATCTTCTCTGGCCAAAAATGGCTCCCAACCCCGACAATGTCCGTTAGGCGAACATGTGTGTCTGTTAAACGGACATTCTCAAGACAGCTACCGTAAATAGATAATTTGACTATTTTATATGTTGAATCTCACTTTGAGTTCTTCATGAAAGTTGTAGATCTCTAAGTCCTCTTTCAAAAAAAACGACATCAATCCGACCTCTGTATTGAAAGTTATGGTAATTGCGCCAAGATAGGTACCGTACGATTAAGGACTTAAACATGTTAGATTCTTTTGGCCATAACTTCATCATCTGGCCTCCAAATGAAGTGATTCTTGAAGCGATAGATTCCTAACATATTGTTCTACCTTTCCATAAAAATTTATAGCCTTTGGAATTGAATTCAAAAAGATTGATGGAAAGGAAGTGAGGGTTCATTGAAATAACCCTACAAGGAAACCCGCTCCCGCTTTATGACTCCGAATCGATAGTTGGGCTTTGGAAACTGGGCCCAATATTAAGTTCTGAGGAATCGGACCTGTGGATCAATGCTATGAAAGATGACATGGATTCTATGGCATCTGACCAACTTTGTGATCTCGTTGAGTTGCCCAATGTTGTGAAAGTTGTTGGATGTAAATGGATATTTAAGACAAAGAAAGACTCATGAGGCAACATTGATAGACATAAGGCAAGACTTGTTGCCAAAGGGTTCACTCAGAGGGAAGGAATCGATAACACGGAGACGTTTTCTCCTGTATCGAAGAAAGATTCTCTTCATGTAATCATGGCATTGGTAGCTCATTTTGATTTTGAGTTACATCAAATGAATGTGAAAATGGCATTCCTTAATGGTGAACTAGAGGAAGAGATTTACATGAAACAACCCGAAGGATTCTCCTCTAGTGATGGTGAGCATTTAGTCTAAAAGCTTAATAAATCCATATATGGATTAAAACAAGCCTCCCGGCAATGGTATTTAAAATTCTATGAGGTTATCACTTCATTCAGTTTTGTAGAGAATATAATGGACCAATGTTTATACTAGAAGGTCAGTGGGAGTAAGACTTATTTTCTTGTATTATACGGATGATATTTTACTTGCGACTAATGATAAAGGTTTGCTATATGAGGTGAAATAATTTCTCTCAAAGAATTTGAGATATGAAAGATATGGGCGAGGCATCTTATGTCATTGGCATCGAGATCCATATAGAAAGATCTCAAGGCATTTTGTGTTTATCTCAAGACCAATATCAATAAAGTTTTAGAGAGATTTTGGATGAAAGATTGTGCACCAAATGTAGTACTCATAGTGAAGGGTGATATATTTAGTTTGAATCAATGCCCGAAAAATGATTTTGAACAGGAACACATGAAGAACATTCCATATGCTTCAACTGTTGGAAGCCTTATGTATGGTCAAGTCTGCACCAGACCTAACATTGCATATAATGTTGGAATGTTAGGTAGATATTAGAGTAACCTAGGTGTTGACCACTAGAAAGCTGCAAAGAAGGCTATGAGATATCTTCAGGGTACAAAAGATTGCATGCTTATGTAGAGGCGAACTAAGAACTTAGAAGTAGTTGGATACTCCGATTCAGATTTTGCTAGCTGCATTGATTCAAGGAAATCAACATCTAGTTATATTTTCATGATAGCTGTTAGAGATATATCTTAGAGAAGTGCCAAGCAGACCCTGATTGCTCCTTCCAGTATAAAGGCTGAGTTCATATCATGTTTTGAGACCACCTCATATGGTGTATAGTTGAAGAGTTTTATATTTGGGCGTAGAGTTGTTGATTCGATTTCTAAGCCATTAAGGTTGTATTGCGACAACTCAGTTGCGGTCTTTATGGCTAAAAATAACAAAAGTCGAAGTCGAAGTAAGCAAATCGACATTAAGTATTTAGCCATAAGAGAACATGTTAAGGAAAAAAAAGTTGTCATTAAGCACATTAGCATTGAGTTGATGATTGCAGATCCTTTAATCAAAGGCATGCTACCTAAGCAGTTTAAGGATCACGTAGTGCAAATAGGACTTAGTTCCATAATGTGATTTTTATTGTACATTTATTGCTTCAATGGAACTCTTATTTAATTTAATGTTTCCTCATATGGTTTTGTGCACACATACATTTTATTGTTTTGAGAAATATCATCGAATTTGGACCTAGAATAAATATATGGTTTATTCATTAAGTTTGAGGGCTAGTAATGAGAGACTTTATATATGTAATACATGGAAAGAGAACCTATCACCATGATTCATATATTTAGTTTCTTGTTATGCTTGATGTTGGGTTAAATGAACCAAGTAAGAGAATGTAAGATTTTTCTAAAATCTTCCTACTGTTCAGAATCTGGTCCATTTAATGGTTTAACCCATTAATCATGCAAACGCAAATGCCCATACTTCATCATTTTCATCTTCTGTGATGGGCAGAGATGATGAAGCGATAAATTATAATTTTGGGTCCCTATCCTCAACTTCACGTACGTGATTTTTATTGGACACCATCGAGTTGTGGAGATTAGAGGCTAGAAGATTAAAAAATTCTTAGAGAAGTTGTCGGACATCATCAGTCCAATGGTTGGAGGTATTTTTTTCTTTTATGCTTCCGTTGCTAAACATTGTGAATAGCATTCATGTATCTTGTTTATACGTAAATGATCTTGTGTTTTAAGACGCATGCTTAATTTTACATGCATCTTAAAACACAATAAATGATCCTACATGCTGAATTTTACACGTAAATGATCTTCCGTTGCTTGGACCATTAACCTAATAATATATTTCAAGTTACATCCATTTATTAACAGTGAAAAAAAAGAAGCTAAGATTATTATATTTCTAATATCATTTCACGATAATTATATGATTGTTGTCATGAAAAATACACGTTTAACTTCATGCCTATATATATACTGCTAAATGAAACATAATTTTGATAGATAATATTGATCATCAAATATAAGATAAATTTATGGAAAAAATCAAGATTAAATTTTAAGAAAAAACCAAAAACCCGCATTATAAACAAGCAAACACTTGCCTCTTGCACGCGTTTTTGCTATTTTCCACCCCTGCAAAACCTCATCCCCTCACACTTCAATTCCTCTCTTCTCATGTTCTCTAGATCTCTTGCCTATGCCAAATCCTTAACTCACACTCTTACGGGATGTTTAGTATAAGAGAATAGTTATTCTATTCCCTTATAATTCCTAACGTATCATTAAACCTGTGTTTGGTTTCTAACCAAATACAGAATAAATAAGCACGTAGAATTTGTATTTTTAAAATTTGGAGAATAGATAAACCTATATCCTACCTATCTTTATCTATTCTACGAATACCCTTTCTTATCAGAGACAACTTTATCCTTCTGTGTTTATCCCTCTTCGACGTCTTCCACTTCGGCTGTCTCCGTCTCGAAGCTTCTTCTCCAATGTCGTGGGTTAGGTTGAGTTTTTCAGTGTCGTGGGTACTTCTCCAGTATATACAATAAACTTTCCACGTATCGTCTAACTCCACTTTCCTTGCCATTTTAAAGCATACAACGACTTCATCTATTGTATCTTTCCGCGTATCGTCTAACTCAGAGTCGATATAAAAGCCACCGTTAATATAACACAAAAAAGAGTTTCAGAAAATATTTGGTAAGGACTAGCAGAAAATATTACGACAAGAAGCTACAGGATGAGACGGAGGAGGGTAGAGAGAAACCTATAAATAAATTAAATAAAAAAGGTGGTCCACTTTAATAAAATTCTTATATTTTTAAAATAAGCGAGCATCACCTTATCACATGATGTGACATAATAGGACTCACAAAAAATAACCAGATATTTAACATTTAACGATTTTTAAATGTTAGGATTACAATTGTTAATGCTGAAATGTTAATGTTATATTTGTTGATTGGTGCAAACTTCAGAATTAAAAATGACCATTTTGTCATGTTTAGGTGGTTATATTATATTGATAGACGTTAATTTTGATCTATAATTATAAATTGTTTAATTGAAAAAGTAAACGTAAAGTAAATAAGTTTTAATTTATATAATTAAATAATGATAATTATAATTTATGAGAGTTTGTTTACTACACCTGAGTTACAGAAATTAAGATTGAGGAGGTAGTATTTGGTACGAATCCTAACAAAGTACTAGCTAGGTCTGAATGACCTTAATAGCTTTCTTTTACTAAACATCTCTGAATCTTATAAAGCATACATAATTAAATATATAAAGGAGTTCTTTGATAGAGGCAAGATGTTCAAAGAAGTGAATACGACATTCTTGTGCCCCATTCCTAAGGTGAACATTCGAGTTCCTCTAACCAATTTCTTGCCATAATTTTTTGTACAAAGTGATTCCTAAAATCGTCACAAAAGCTTTGTTTGATTGTTGGTTGATCAGTTAATTTTTTAGTTGATTGACCAAAATCAACTGTTTGACTTCATTAATAAGTTATTCTAGTTGTTAGCTGGTTGGGTTGAATCAGCTAAAAATTAGAAGCTCCTTGTGAGTAGCTTTTTAGGCAATCAGCTGATTACCCTTTCTTATAATGCCAATTTTGTTCTTAAATTTTGCCCAACCTCTTTCACTCTATTTGAATTGTTTTGTTAAACTTCAATTGGTTTGCTATATTTTATATTTGGATGTAACATCACCATCATCATGATTATTATGATTATTATGATTATTATTATGATTATTATTATTATTATTATTATATGTTCTATGTTTTTTATTAGAGTTATAAATTTAATTTTTGTAGAATTAAATATCTAAAATCTAAATTCTTATAAGAATATTCAACGAAATATTAAGATATATAATATTCATATCCTTATAATTTTTTTTAAAGTCGTGTCCTCATAAGTCATTTTAAAGTCCGATGAGTTTAATATTTGAGAATATATTGGAATTGTTCTGATTGCTTTGACAATTCTGAATGATATTTGAATGCTCAACGAAAGTTGAATGCCGGACTTAGGTCTGATAACTATGAGATTCTGACTGTGCATCATAAATGACTGCTATACATGGCATATACTGAATTTGATGCATTTCATAAAATGCATGCTCAGATAAAGGCGTTGTGATCAGAGTAGGCAGTTTGATAGAGCTTTAAGCTCAGTATTCTACACGTAGAGCTTTGCTTCATGAATTCTATTTCTGACTGAGCCCAATGGGCTAGTATTTGTATTCGTATGTAAAAGGCACTCGGTCACAACAATAATAACGGATTTGGAGTCTCATATGCATCTGTATTTGTATATATATCCGTTTTGAATTTGCAATGATTACACGATGTGTCATGATAATGTGAGTATTTGGATTATTCCTGACTTGAATGAATATATGTGAAATATATGCTTTTGTGTATTTGACCTGGGTGAAATCATCAATGATGGTTCACTCATTGAGTTCGCAAAACTCATAAAAAATTGCAATGTGGCTTTTCAAGTTCCGAGGAATTATTTAGTTAAGCTAAGTGAAGTATATCCACTGAGATCAGATATGGATTAAAGGTCGGGATTAGTTTGCATCTGCATATGTCTTCAGTGATTTTATTTTTGATTTATGTTCCGCAAGAATTGTACAAAGTGTATATGAATAATTTGGTAAAGAAATGATTTTATGATTGCAAGTGTTTTATATCTGAAATGAGCCCAAATGGCTATTGTAACACTTGTGAATGGAAATTTTTTAAATAAAATGGACCTGATTTGATTAATGATTTTTGCATACGTGTACATTGTTTTAAAGAAATAAAGCTTTGTAATGAAATTTTGACTGAAATTTGATGCTTCGTGGTAAGTAAGCATCAAACGTTTAACGAAAACGACGTCGTTTTCGATTTTACAAATATGCCGAAGACAAAGCTAACGTTACCATTTTAATTTTAATTTTACCGATGAAATACACTTCCGTCGGTACACCCCATTTTGTTTACGTTTTATTAAAAACGTTGCAGTCAAAGTAAATGGCCACGTTTAACTTTCAACTTTACCGACGGAATACACTTCCGTTGGTAAACAACGTCGCTTATTTTGCTGCCTACTACTCGCGCCTCTTTTACCAACGATGATTCCTATTACGTCGCTATATTCCATCGCAAAAATTAGTGGGATAATTTCCCATCCACCTCTACCGACGGATATTTTATCTGTCGCAAATTAGCATATATTATGACAATTTTATCGACTGAATGTGATTTTCTGTCGCTAATTTTCATCAGTATTAATTGTTTTCATCGGTAATTTTGCGCCGGAAATCGATAATTTTCTTTTAGTATGTGAATAGCATGCGTACATCTTGTTTACTTGTAAATGATCTTATATTTTAAGATGCATGCTTAATTTTACACATATTGCTTGGACCATTAACCTAATGATATATTTCAAGTTACATCCATTTATTAACAGTGAAAAAAAAGAACCTAAGATTATTATATTTCTAATATCATTTCACGATAATTAGATGATTGTTGTCGTGAAAAATACATTGAACTCATGCCCACGTTTAACTTCATGCCTATATATGTAGCATGCTAAATAAAACATAATTTTGATAGATAATTGTTAAGTGACCGTTTCACCACAATAGTTTAAGCTGTTGTGTGAGGCCAACTTAATTGGTTTTATATATTCACTAACACACCCCCTCAAGTGAAAGCTATTTGGGCTTGAAACTTGCACAGGCCCACTCTACCTTGTGCTGAATAATAGGTGGGTGGTAGGATTTGAACTCACGACCACTTGGTCATAAAGGCTCTGATACCATATTAAGTGACCGTTTCATCACAATAACTTAAGCTACTGTTTGAGGCCAACTTAATTGGTTTTATATATTCACTAACAATAATATTGATTATCAAACATAAGATAAATTTATGGAAAAAATCAAAATTAAATTAAAAAAAAAAACTAGAAACTAAAAACCCCATTATAAACAAGCAAACAGTTATACCTAACATTCCTTTGCAAAATATTTTCAGATTTTTCTATTACCTTCCCCTTTTGCGTTTTCGTTGTTTTCCACCCCTGCGAAACCTCAACCCCTGGTCTCATGTTCTCTCTCTTGCCCCACTAACCCCGTAGCCCCGTGTAGCTACGTTACTGCTTCCAAAAAAGCTTCTTACGGCGTCCAAGACAAGTTTTCAAGAAACTGCTCGCGTTTTAACAAAAGTTATTAACTCTAACTAATTACACGGTAGTGGTCTAGGGATTGAAAGAAAATACAATCGTCATTGACCAATAGCTTATCAACTAGTGAACAAACTAGGTATGTATTTAGGGTGGGCATCCATCAAACTAATCGCTTTCCACAGCTGAGCCTCTTCCCCTTCCTCTTGTTGGCAAGGAAGCATCGGTCTACAGGAAGGTGTGTGGTGACATGACATGAAACTTTGGTTATACCATGCTTATTCTGGAGAATAATGATAGAATTTAGAATCTAGAGATCAACTTGATCTCTTGATCCATAAACACAAACCCAGTTCACAATTTTTTTTTCAGTTTATTTTTCCACTTTCCTTGCCGCTTTAAAGCATACAACGACTTCAGCTATTGTTTCTTTCCACGTATCGTCTAACTCAGAGTCGATATAAAAGCCACCGTTAATATAACACAAAAAAGAGTTTCAGAAAATATTTCATAAGGACTAACAGAAAATATTACGACAAGAAGCTACAGGATGAGAAGGAGGAGGGTAGAGAGAAACCTATAAATAAATTAAATAAAAAAGGTGATTCAGGCCGCATGTTAATTGGTAAGGGGCTACTCTAATTTAAGTGAGGTTGCAGGTTTAAAACGTTCTCATGTATGCAGCTGTATAAAATTTAGGGTTAGAGCTTTGCTTTCTGCAATGGACCTATCTGATTTGAACGGGGATTAATTTCGGTGTAGATAACTTAAAGGTGTCTTTCTATAATTAGGACACTCCTAAAACACATCGTAAGAAACCAAAAAATAACAAAAGAAGTGGTCCTACTTTAATAATAAAATAAAATTCTTATATTTTTAAAATAAGTAAGTCTCACCTTATCATATGATGTGACATAATAGGACACACAAAAAATAATAATAAAATGTCAGCTCAATAGTGACCTGATATTTAACATAATGATTTGAATTTTTCGTTAAAGTGAAGTTACAATTTAACGCTTTTTTAAATGCTAAGGTTAGAATTGTTAATTTCAGAATGTTAAGGTTATACTTGTTAATTGGTGCAAAATTTAGGATTAAAAATAACCATTTTGTCATATTTGGTTGGTCCTATTATATTGCTAGACGAAAATTTTAATTTATAATTATAAATTGTTTAATTAAAAAGTACAAATAAAGTAAAATGAATTTTAATTTATCTAATTTTAATTATAAATGATAATTATAATTTATAATTAGTATTTTTGAGAGTTTGTTTACTACACCTAAACTACAAAAAGATTGAGGAGGTAGTATTTGATACGAATCCTAACAAAGTACTAGGTCTGAATGACCTTAATACCTTTCTTTTACTAAATATTTTAGAATTTTATAAACAGTGACGGAGCTAGAAATTTAAGATAAAAAAGCTTAAATATTTAATTTTTTAAAATTTTAGAACGCCCAATACACCACTGACCCCAAATAACTTTATCCATATATATATATATATATATATATATATTAAAAATTAAAAATATTTAATTTTTTAAATTTTGATAGGCTTAGTGCACTACTGAGCCCCATGTATCTCGGTCACTGCTTATAAAGCATACGGTAATTAAAGCTATAAAGGAGTTCTTTGATAGAGGCAAGATGTTCAAAGAAGTGAATAAGACACATTCCTGTGCCTCCTTCCTAAGGTGAATCATTCAAGTTCCTCGGACCAATTTCTTTTCATATTGTTTTTGTACAAAGTGATCCCTAAAATAGTCACAAAGGCCTTCTTTGTTTGTTGGCTGATTAGTTAATTTTTTTAGTTAATTCATCAAAATCAGTTGTTTGACTTTATCAATAAATTATTCTAGTTGTTTAGTTATTGGCTGATTCAACCCAACCCAACCAGCTAAAAATTAAAAACCCCTTGTGAGTAGCTTTTTAGGTAATCAGCTGATTATTCTTTCCTATAATACCATTTTTTTCTTAAATTTTGTCCGACCTCTTTTGCTCTATTTGAATTGTTTTGTTAAATTTTATTTGCATTGTTATATTTTATGTTTGAATGTATTATTATCATTATCATGATTATTATTATTATGATTATTGTTATTGTTATTATTATTATTATTATTGTCGTCGTCGTTGTTGTTGTTATTATATGTTCTATATTTTTTATTAGAGTTATAAATTTAATTTTTGTAGAATTAAATATCAAAAATCTAAATTCCTATAAGAATATCCAATGAAATATTAAGATATATAATATTTATATCCTTATTATTATTTTTAAAGTCATGTCCTCATAGGCTATTTTATACGTAAACAACTAATATTAAACAGCTAATTTTACCGAACATCAAATAACAAATAGCTAATGTAATCCGCTGATCAAATCAGCTGATATAAAAAAAAAAAAGCTATTAACTAACAAAGTCCTTAAAACATTTAAATAGTGAAACACAAGGGACTATGATACAAGATAGAGTAATCGGAGACAATGTGTTAGTAGCAGGAGAGGTATTCTAAAGGAATTGCCCAAGAAATTGTGTTACTAACTTTTACAAATCCTTTGATTCCATTGGTCGGAATTCGATACTACAGGTGCTTCAGTTATTTGGGTTTCCTGAAAAATTCAAGAGCTGAACATAACTACTTGCTCCTGATCCATAGAAGTTGGAAGCTGGAACTCAGGAAACAAATAACATCGTTTCGTAACATCCATTTCACGTTACTATTTATATAGTGGAGGAACGTATGTATGCACTGGGGTCTGATAGACTATATAAGGCCATCTCTTCTGATTATATAGTATACATACGTTGTTTTCTTTTTCTCACAGAATTCTCTTTACGGGTTGTTTGCTTTTGCAAACAATTTGGATTCGTCCATTTAGTTTCCTTAAAAGTCATTCTTGTTTCGCCATTCTCTCACCTAAGCATCCACCCACAAAGATCTCTCCCTCTCTCTCTCTAATCGCCATTACTTGGCTCTCTCTTTAAATAAATCATTTTTGCAGATCTTTTACTTTCCTTCCCTCAAACATTTGTTCCTCTTTGTGTTTTGATTCTTCTGTTCGGTCCCATGAGTCGCTACGATTCTAATCCCTTCGCTGATGAAGATGTTAATCCGTTCGCGGTACGTTTTGTCCACAAACATATATGAATGCATATGATGCGTATGTTTAAGACATTGTTAGATCCGTGTGCAAGACATCAAATTGGGTTTCAGCATTTACATATATCAACTCTGGATGGTCCATGAACGTTAATGCACTTCTTCTACTAGTGCGTTTCAGTTTTGACAAGTCCCTCTGCTTGGTTGAAAAAGAAATGTGTATGAAAATGATTGAAAATTCTACAATTTTGATCCTTTGGATACATTATTATGCAGTTTCCTAACATTTAATAGGCATAAATTTGAACTGTGGTTTCTCCAAATTCGTTCTTCTTTTTCCTTAATTTCTCGTATTTAAAGGATTCGGTCGTCTTCTGGAGAACCTTCTAATCCCCCTGTATAGGCATGAAACTAGGTAGATATGCGGTTGCATTTTCATCAATTAAGCTTGCGTATTGATCCTGTAATTTACGTTTTATTGTTCACTGGTATATGTGAATGCAGATCTTTAAAATATCTAACCATCACCTGTAATTTATGTGGATTTATGTCAACTTGCATACTGATTTATTTGAGGAAGACATAACAAGAATATCCAACCTACATTTTTTAATGTCATGTTATTTGCATCAGGATCAATCATCAAAGAAAGGATCATTGCAATCAAATTATGGTGGAGGTGCCTTTTATATGCCGGTAAGTTTGCTTATCCACTTTCAGTATTCTGGATGTCCTTGCTTTTGCATGCTGGAATTGTAGTTTCTACATGCTGCTACTCTGGCGGTGCATCTACTAGATAGTGTTGCAATGTACTTACAGAAAAGCTTTTGATATTTTAGTTTCTTTTAGCCTGGCAATGATTTGGAGGCATGCAATTGGCTTACACCTATATACTACAAATTGGACTTTTTGGTTCTCTAGAATCTGCTGCGATTGTCAAATGGTTCATGTCTTTGTGCATCGTCTCTTTTCATGAACTTATTATACATGTTACATGGACAAAGTCCAATAATTTGTTGTAGAGTTAGTATCTGTACTTCTGTGAGAAAGCTTGAGAACTGAACTTTTCTAAAAGATAAAATTGTTGTGGATGATCTGTTTATATTTCTTTTCTTCTCTTAAACTCTTATTGCTTTTACTCGATCTTTTTTCTGCTAATTACACTGCTGATTTGGTATCAGTAACCATGTCTTAAGAAAAGTAATGAAGGACAGTAGTTATAGTTTCTGGACTTTTGTTTCTTTGTCAGTGCCTTAAGACCAAATGTTAAAGGAATTTGGCTCACTGGAAGTCTGTTTTCCAAATGAAATGTTCTTTTGAAGTGGATCCTTATTTTGTATGTAAATAAGGTAATGTATAGTAGAATCTGAGTACAAGAGTGGTTGTGTTTGATTGAAGATTTAAGGGCAAGAAAGTGGAGGCTTGTTCTTCTGTTTCCGGTATATGCAGACACATATTGTTTGTTTGCTTATGCTCTTGTATGCTAATGCTCTCATATGTTACATTCTTGGTGGTGGTAAACATAAGTGAATGGAACAGTGTAGTCGATTCGGGTGAATGCAATCCATTTTGACTGTTCTCGAAGTCGTGATATACAATGATGATGTTGATTCACTCATCACTTTTTCTTGGAATTGGTATCAAGTAATTCTTAGTTTCGATTATGAATATGGTTTATTGATTTACAATGATCATATAATCATGCATTTCTGAGGAATGAATCACTACTTGTGATACTTTTACTCTGAACACTTTGAAGCAAGATTTGAGTAGAGATAAATGAGAGAAATATTAAGTGGAGGAGGAAAATGTAAATTCTTTCATTGTTTGATGTTGATGTTTGATTTGTTAATGCACTGTTTTTTGTGGTTTGCTGATATGTTTACAATTGTTATGCTCGTGCGAAATCTCTAGAATCCTGGAAGTGTTCCACCTGCAACTTCAAGGCTTTCACCTCTTCCTCCTGAACCCTATGATCGTGGTGCAACAGTTGATATTCCTCTTGATACTGCTAAGGCATGGGAAAAAATGTTGAGCTATTTACTTTTTGCCTTAATATTATTTGGTAGTGATATTTCATTTAAATATGTTGTCTGATTTTAGGATTTAAAAGCAAAAGAAAAGGAACTTAAAGCCAAAGAGGCAGAATTGAAGAAAAGGGAACAGGTGATGACTGCTCATACTATTGTAGCTTCTTAATGTGCCTGGAATCTCTAGTGATAATCTACTGATTCAAATATACCAACATCTGGACCATCATTTGATATTGATGCCTATTGAGTAGTTTCTGGTCTTATTTGAAAAGATAGTATATAGGCATGCAATTTACATCTTTTAGTAAAAGAAAGCTGCAAGCTTTCGAGGTCCCTAATTGCCTTCAAACTAGTTTTTCCATTTCTTGACATAAATGATTCAATTGTAATTTTGGATCACTTTCTTTGTGTTGATCAGGAACTGAAAAGGAAGGAAGATGCAATAGCAAGAGGTTTGTTTGATTTCATGAAATTATATGAGACAATGTGGTTGGATGGAAGATTTTCCATCTTTGACTCCTGTGCTTTGTTTGGCAGCGGGAATTGTAATAGAAGAGAAGAATTGGCCACCATTTTTTCCTGTCATCCATCATGATATTGGGAATGAAATACCAATCCATCTGCAGAAGTTACAATATGTTGCTTTCACAACATTATTGGGTATGTTTTTATGGATTTCACGTTGAATGAATGGCACTTTCTTGTCATTTTACTTATTTCTTATCCATTGATTTTGAGTTTATTATAGTTGATTAATTGATATAATTAGGTTGGTCTAGAAGTTTCCCTTTTATAGTCAAGGAGAGCCTAGGGCAATTGTGTGTCCAGTATTGGTTGGGTCTCCTCTGTTTGAGGTCCCTATTTTTAAAGTTTAGGATGATACTTTCTTTAGCCAGATTCAGGTAGACCATTCTCGAGTGTATTATCCTGTCTCTATCTCTTTCTTTCCTCGAGTGTACTTACTGGTCAATGGAATGATCTAGTAATTCTAAGAAAGTATACCCACTGTAACTCAATCTTAGAAAAGTGCAGGTTTATGTATTTGCCTATTGTGGAACGTAGTGGCAGTTACTACAGCCTGGATCAAGGGTGAAGGTCAGCATGCATTCTTTTAGCTTGCTTCCCAAACTGATATATTCCACCTCCATATCTGAATTTATCTTTGTTGTTTAGGTCCAACAATTTGGTTTCTTTCCATCATCTACCTCATATCAGGGGTTCCTGGAGCGTATGTCACGTGGTATCGTCCTCTTTATCGCGCAATGAGGTAGGCTTTTTGATGTTACCTGTCTTGACCATTTTATTTTAGGTCACTAGAGTTTGGGCTGTAAATTGGACCTGTGATAATCATAACCATAATATATAGTCTACTTAAATACAGCCACTTTTGTGACTTATCATTTGCAGAATTTGATGTTCAAAAGTGAATAAATAAAGTTTCATTTTGCATGCCAAAATATATAGAATTTAGAAACCAGTTTTGAGTTAGGGAAATGATGCTTCCTGTGGACTGATGACAGTGTCTGCTCTTTTGTGATCTTACTGGAGAATTTTTATGCGTGTAGAGTATGTTAACTTTTCTGTTTAAAATCCATGATTGATTCTATGCTGCATATCTTATACACAATTCTTTTGGTCCTTATAACAGTTAGCAGCTTGATGGTTTGGTAAATATTGATTTGTTGAATTATGAGTTATGATCAATCTGGAATTTTTAGATCTCCTTTGAAAAATAATAAATGACATGACAACAAAGGGAATGTTTATTGAGAAATGGGTAGTTCAACTAAAATGAAGTGGTGGTACCTCTGAAGAGGTTAACTTTAGTTTGCAAGAAGTGATTTTCCACTAACTTGTTAATTAGGTTACGTTTGCAATGTGCTTCTCTTTCTTTTAATTTTATCCTCAGCCCTTGTTCTGGTAACATTTTGGTACAACGTTTACAGGACTGATAGTGCTCTCAAATTTGGGTGGTTTTTCTTGTCATATATGGTAATATCATTTATGCTCTTGGATATTAATTCCCAAAATGAACATCTGTTGGTAAGTTTTTAACACTTTCCACTTTTTCGCTTGCAGGTCCACATTGGTTTTTGTGTTTTAGCTGCTATCGCTCCTCCAATAATTTTCAAGGGAAAATCTCTTGCGTAAGTTACTTTTCACCTCTTTCAGTGATAAAAGGCTTTGTATGCTAGGTACTTGTTTAGAGGGTATTTATATTCACATTAAATTGCAGCTAGTTACATATCCTTTGTTGATTTAATGATGAAAGTTTTATCTGACTTCTGCAAAGTTTCATTTTAAGTTATTTGTCCATTCCTTAAATTAGCTTTGATGTTTTGTGAATATAAACTTTGGTTTGGCTTGCAAGCTTATGTCCATGGACACAAAGACTAATGAATGGTTCTAATGCGTATACTTCACTAAATTTGGCCGACCTATTTCAATATTCCATAAATATAATAATTTTAGATAATACTTAAACTATTCTAATACAGAATATTCCCATATTGGATACACAATATTTTTCATATACTAAATGCTTTTATCTCCATAATTTTCAAGACTCGGCAATTTCTCGGCTTTACTAATGTTTGTTATCATGTTTTTGTAGGGGTATCTTGCCAGCTATTGATCTTCTGGGCCTCAGTGGTTTAGTTGGGGTAAGTTTATATCTCCGTCCTGGTTATACTGAGGTTAAAGAAAAATGCAAAGGAGGGTTGACGGTGTGTAATTATCTTTCAGGTTTTCTACTTCATAGGATTTGGATTTTTCAGTGTTGAAGCGCTGCTCAGTATCTGGGTTATTCAGGTTTGACAATTCGTTCTGGACATTATTTGCCCAAAAGAAAAAGAAAATCATTCTGCAAATTCAATTAAGCTAATTTGACCTTAGATATATGGTTGATAATCTGCAGCAAGTTTACATGTATTTCCGAGGCAGTGGGAAAGCCGCAGAGATAAAGCGGGAGGCTGCAACGAGGACTGTGATATCGGCACTATGACCTTGTTTGATGTTTACAAATAGGAGTTGCAATTCCTTTCAAAAAAAAAAAAAAAAAGGAGTTGCAATGTTATCCCCTTGACTCCCAAGTCCCATCCCATGTGAATTTCAACTAAAGTTGGATGTTCGAATCCCTTGTTGGCCACAGCCAGGCGTTAGCTTTTAGCTACTTACAGGATCATTTTTGACATTTGCTTTTTACTTGATGTAACCCTTTTCACTTTAATTTTTATTTTGAAGAGGAGGTTGCTAAGATGGGTGTTATTTTGTTTTCACGGTCTTTTTACGAGCATGATCTATCAAATATTCACCTCAAAACACTTTGACTGCGCCGGTCGCCACAGAAAACACAACAGAAGCAAGTTAATTGTCGTTAAATGTGAAATTAATAACAATCAAGGCACTGTGAAATAAACAAAAAGAGAAATCCAAACCTGGAGCGAGGAGGGTTGGGTTAGGTTAGGTAGGAAAGGAAGGGAAAAGAAAGGAAGGGAATTGCTTTTCTCTTAGTTTCTATTGTTTGGATAAAATTAAGCAAAGGGAAAGGGAGAGAATGGAGGAGAATAGGAGAGAAATTTGGTCTAAAAATATTTCCCACCAAATTGGTGGGAAAGGAGGGGAAATGGAAGATAAGATAA
>JAOTBA010000009.1:9697864-9716241 GCA_025629845.1 Erythroxylum squamatum | reverse complement strand
AACTCATATACAACCATGTATATATCAATATACAGTAGTATCTCCAAATACAGAACAACACAAAGTGCTCAGAAAGTTCGACGTTACAAGTCCTCCCCTCCTCAAAAGAGTTTCGTCCTTGAAACTCCTATGTCGAGGAAAAAAAAAGGGGGTACTAACGTCTCATAGTATTCTCAAGCTCCCATGTCATCTCCTCGACCCTGACGCTCTTTTAAAGAACCTTAACCGTGGGTACCTCCTTGCTACGTAATCTCTTGGTCTGTCGATCCAAATTCGGAACTGGTTTCACCTCAAAACTCAGGTCTTCCCTCAGTTCCACTGGAGGTGTCTCCAAAACATGAGATGGATCTGGTAAGTACTTTTTAAGCATCGAGACATGGAATACGTTATGGGTCCTATCCAAATCTGGTGGCAATTCTAACTGATACGCCATAGTCCTGACACGCTCCAGGATACGAAAAGGTCTGATATATCAAGGGTTTAGCTTCCCTCGACTCTGAAATCTGATGATACCTTTCCATGGCGATATCCGAAGAAAAACCCTGTCACTAACTGCAAACTCTAACGGTTGTCGCCTATTATCTGCATAACTCTTTTGACAATCCTAGGATTGTATGGTTCCTAACCAGTATACGTTGAGTCGTAGGCTGGACCTATGTGTTTTCTGAGTGGTGTATAAGGGTAAGGATATATTTTCTGGACCTATGTGTTTTCTAGACCTAAGGGGGGTGGAGAGTGTGAGATCCCACATCGGTTGGAGAGGCGAACGAAGTACGCCTTATAAGGGTACGGATACCTCTCCCTTACAGACACGTTTTTCATGGGCTAATGCACCGGATCCCATCGGAACTCGTGCTTGGGTGAGAGTAGTTCTAGGATGGGTGACCTCCTAGGAAGGCCTTGAAAAAAGCAAAACCGTGAGGGCTTGGTTGGGCCAAGGCCTAAAGCGGACAATATCCGTAAGCGGGTGATCTGGGCTGTTACAACCCCATCAATCATCCTTTTAATGAGATCTTTTTTTAGGTTCTAAATCTCTATATATTTTATGTTGGAGAAAATCTTGAGGGGGCAAACGAATAACTTCATTTGATTTAGGGATTTTTGTCAATTTAGGGTTTGTTATGAATAATAAAATATTTAAATAATTTAGTTAAACTAACTAGGTATTAATATTGATTATTATAATCATTTTTTTAAAATTCTGATAGTAGGCCCCTATTGCCACACATTGTAAACATAATAAATAATATCACGTCAAACTAATGGACAGTTAATGAAGTAAAATATTTCATCTACTTAATATTTATTCTAAACATTTTGAAAATGTTAGGTTCAATTTGAATGCTTCAAAATGTTAAGATTCAAGATATATTCCATTGTAAACACTAAGATTCAAAATTCACTCTTAGCCAATGAAAATATGTTCTCAAATGTTGTTAGTCTATGTTTTGAGGATCACCGAGTCATCCAAATGCTCGAGCTTTTAGGTTATAGGTCTAATAATTTCATGTGTTTTGTAAAGTCTAATGTAATTATGTGCCAATTTGCCTATAACCTTCAGCCTTTTTATTGCATCAATTTATCTTAAGATGATGCTTCCTTGATTCAATAATATGACATTGTCCTTTTGCATTAAATGACTTAACTTATTATTGATACAAGACATTCTTAAGTTTGCATCTTTTTTCTCCTAAAAAGTCAAGCTTTGATCTCATTAGTACTTCCTAAATTTGTTAAACTCATAAGATATGTACTTTTAATTCAATAAGAATCAAGGCTTTCCATATAATTTATTTGTGGGTAATGACATACAAGTGAAAGTGTTAAGAGTGGATACTTAAAAGTTAAGAATAGCATAAGACCAAACTTACTCCATGTGATGTATTATATGATCTTAGAAATAATTGTAATCTTTTTTCTATTAGGAAATCTAATAAGGTTATTTAACACATTTTGACAAGACTAAGTTTGTTATATCATTTAGTAGCATCATTTATGGCTTTAATTTCTTCAATACAATTTCTTTTTTTGTAGATATTAAAATGGATATTTTAGCTTCAATAAAATTTTTCTTCTTTAAATTCTAATATTATATCTAATTCTGTTAAATGGTATGGAAGATTAGGATATATAAACTATGAAAGAATGATTATATTAGCTTAAGAAGGCTTATTAGTGTCCATCACTAAAACTAGCCTATTTGGCTAGAAAAGCTTACAAATATTTGATAACAAAGTAGGACCTATTATTTTCCTACTTTTATAAATGAAGTATTCATGTTAAAATGAGATATATCTATTTTCTTACCATTTAAAGGAAATATATTACTTTAAACGACTTTAAATAGAGATGGACTTTCAAAATGAAAGGAAACTTAATGTTCTTTACAATAATATTATAAAGAAGGATAAATATGACTCTTGGACATAGTTAGGTTGTGTGAATCCTTTGATAACCTATTGGAGTAGAAGTCATACTAAATGTTGCCGATGTGTTGAATAGAGTGCGTTCTAAATATATTCCTTCTACTTTGTATTAGTTATGGAGTAATAAAAATCAAACTTAAAAGGCTTATATTCCTAGGGATGTGTTGAATATCTTCATAATTATTCTAACGAGTGTAAAAATTTATGTCTTATAACATATAAGTATATTTTATTTACATATTATGAGCATTATAAAGGAAATGTGATATCGGTGAACACAAATGGAGGAAAGTTTGAAACAAGGTCTCGTGATGTGAATTTCCTATAGGAGGAATTTCCAAGCATTTTTCAATTGAAGAAGAATTATGAAACTATATAAGTTAAAGGAATCCCTTGATGAAGGATTTACTTCTTATGATCTTGTAGATGTTGAAAATTGACAACTGAATAGTTGACATGTTATGCTACAAATTACTAACCTTTAAAGGAGCTTGGTGCATAGATTGGTAGCCTAAGAAAGCTATGTTTAGACTTATTGAGCTAGCCCAATAGATGTTATGGTAAAAATAGATAATACAACTTCAAACAAGTTACTAAATTTTGTATAATCAAAAGATAAGAAAAATTATCACCAATGACACAAGAACCTATGAAGACCAATAATGATTCATTATATCAACAACCTATGTCATGCTCTATGAGCTTAGGCAACAAATGTGTTAAATGCATATGCTATAACATCATTTAGCATACTTAAATTCTCAATAACTTTGACAAACATGATCATGAGAATTAATAATAAAGAAATAATTAATCTCTTAAAACACGAGACACCATATAAAAGAAAAAGTAAAAGCATATGAAAAGATAAGACACAAACCATAAATTCAAATTACATATAGCTACTCTTCATATTCTAAGTGAGAAAAGAGCATACACTCTATATAATTGCTCATTAAAGTAAGCATTAAAGTGGACACTTCAAAGAAAATTTTAGTAATATTCATTTAGAGTGAATCAATTGATGCAAATTCACTAACTAACTAATATCATTTGCTTGAGTTTATCATTTTTTATTACTTCAACTTCAAGAATTTGATTATTTTTAGTTTATAATCTAGTAGCGAATATTTTTCCGGTTGGTCTCCAGGTTATATTATGACGTATTGTAGAACACCTCCAAGGGTAAGAGATTAAAAATTTTGCTTCTTCTAATCCTTCAACATTATCAAGTTTTTTCAACTTTATTATTTATGGAATATCTTATTGATATCTACTCCAATACAAAATTTTTCATACCCTATTCTCATTAAGCTAGTAATATATGCATCCAAATAAAGGAGTCTTCTTGTCAAGTTAACAAGATAATTGGTGGATTCATGTGATGTTTATATGCATATCAATTCCTTTATCCTATAAATGTCCATAAAAGTGCCAATATTGTTTTATAATATATGATTCTAAGTAATAAGTGATGACCTACAGAGACCACGATTATTAATATTGAGCCTCTTTCTATTATCTAACCAACAATTTAACATAATGGTGATTAATTAAAATTAAAATTAAAGCAATAAACTAAGGACAAGTCAACATAATTAATAAACTAGAATAGTAATTAAATTAAGAATCAATCAATGAAACAATGATATATGGAATTTGAATCCCCCAAGGAGTTCTCATATAATCATGTCTTCACACATCAATTTAATATAAATTTTATTGGACTGTGAAAATTCTTTAATTACGTTAATATCTTTCTTAAGACCGTTAACAACTAATCTTAGGTTACTTAATTGAAATCTCTTTCTAATTAAAACCTCCAAAATTGCATTAATCGATTTATGAATTTCACTATTAAGTTTAACCCTAATATGAAAGATTTATGTCGACCTGTCTATCTCTAGATTTGCTTACAACTCCTTTAAATTAATCTATATTTATTCATACAAAGGATGTTTTAATCTCAGTTACATAAAATCGCATATGAATTAACATGCTGGTAATATTAATTCAAGAATAATAAAACACAAAATTAAATCTCAATGAAACTAAATCATGATTTAAATTAAAATAAAATCACTATAAATTCCATCCTGAGGGTCATCTAATCCATATACCATAACGAGTTTAGTTCCCAATCATATCCAACATAACATCAAAGTTAAAGAGAAAACAAAAAAATTAAGGATAACATAACGAAATCCTTTAATATTATAAAACTTCACTCTAAATCGATAAAAATCCACTAGAAAAGTATTTTTTTTGTTTTCTTCGTACTTTCTATCTTCATAGGGTTTCCTTTTGTGCTTCCCAAGCCTTTCCCTCATTCTTCCACTTAATTTTTTGGATTTCAAAATTTGAAATTCAAATTCTAAGAGATACAAAGGCATCAGTACAAGTGTATTGATGACTATGTACTTTAGACAGGCATGTTATGCTTTGTAGAACCAACATGTGTATGAATACTAAAGTGTATTGTCATCATAGCCTATTAGTTAATCAACATGGGCATGTTCCTCGTCAACAAAAGTGTGTTCCACATAAATCAGTCAACATGCTACCAACCTTTTTAAACATGGTCATGTACTTATCTTGCCCTCCATAACTCAGTCAACATGCTACCAACCTTTTTAAACATGGTCATGTACTTATCTTGCCCTCCATAACTCAGTCAAAAACAACTTCAAATTGCTCCAAACTTCAAATTGCTCCAAACTTATCTGAATTTGTTCCTTTCACTATAAGTAATTGAATTAGACACTAAAAAAATGAATAAATTAAGTGTCAGAAATAATAAAATAATCAAATAAATAAGTAAAATGCAATAAATATGAGCCTAAAAATATGATCAAACCAACATTTATCAATAACTTAGACCTTTGGATAAATAATATTCAAATAGGATATTGTAAAAGTTAACCCAAAAAAGGAATATGATTAAAATGAAATTTACTAAGTTTTAAACATGGCCTCCATCTTTGTAAAAAGAGTGACTTGGCATTAATGTAATATGAACCTTGTTAAGATACTTTAATTATACTCGCTTCATTGCAAAATTTGAAGAGGAAGTAGTCCTCTTCAATGATTAATGTGCTTTCTAATCCAAAATTTCCCTTATTTAGCATTAGCTCAAGCTTTCATATGGGGGAAAGACGATATTTTTTAAAGAAAAAACATTAAAAACATGTCACTTTATCTTATAACACCAATCTTTAAAATATCTATAGTGGATGAGACCGAGCGAGTTATGTCGATAATAATTGAGGGAAATATTTTAACTTTTCCACTGGAGAGGTGTCAACAACTACTTGACACTAGGTTTTCTTATTGGGAAACTAATCTAAAGATTAAGAGAAGAGTAAAGCAAAAGAAACCACAGGAGGAAAATTTAAGGTAAGAGGTATGGAATTTGGCTTTCTAAAAAGTTAAAAAGCAAGATCCCGAGCATCTGAAATGGGAAAAATCCTACTACGAGAAAATATAAAAATTCATAGGACTACTGGAGATGAAGAAGGGTGTAAGGGAAGAGCTTTAAAGGTTAAACATACTACTACAAACATTAAAGCTACCTTACAAGGGAGAAGGAGTTAATTGTAGAAAAAGCCAAAGGAACTAAGTAAAAAGGTTGAGTTGAAGAACATAAGCTAATAATACCTAATGGAGATAGAGGAGCATGAGGAGAAGAGTAGGAAGGGAGGACGGGGGTTAAGCTAGGAGTGTGGATGGAGAAGAGACTTCTTCAGAAAGCCTAACAACTTTGATAGAGAAGCATGGTTTCGTTCTCAATTAAGAAAGGAATAATTTCTTGCATTAGGTATGAAGAGCATTAAAAGATAGTAAACCAAAAAAATAATGAAAAGGTCAAATAAGACTTGACCGACAAAGAAAGGAAAGAAAAGAGATCACAAAAATGCAAGGAAAGTTAGAATGAAGATAGCAAATTCTCTCTCTTATAAATCACTATTCTTCTTCTGGTTTGGCTAACCATAAGTTTTTAATCAAAGAAAGTGAAATATGATGCTCGAATTAGGATTTTTGCCACCTTTTACATATTTTTGTCATAAACACAATTGGATACATAATCATATAACATATCGTGTATCATCTTACTATTGAGCTTGAGAAGGAAACGAGATTTAATATGCTTGTGTCCTAGGTTGTGTATCTTATTATAACTTTTCTAGTGATAAAAAAGTCTCTAACTCGTTTGTGATCTAGACTTTAGATCTTAATGTAACTTTTCTCTATTGGTAAACGGGATGAGACATAACCTTGTCTCGGACTATGTATCTCTTTAAAACTTTTCTCTATTACATGATCTTTCTTCATACCTTATATATGACTGCATCTTCATATCTTAGTTATCCTAGAGGAACACAAGCTAACAAACGGTCATATACTAGACCGTGTTCAGCCAAAAATTATATTTTCTTTATATTTTTGTTTGTAGCCTTCTTCATTCTTAACAAAGATTATCCTAAGGAATCATCTTCTCAATTACCTAAGAAAAAGCATAAATTGGGCAAATCAAGGTAATTTGAGCATCAAAAGCAAAATACTAGTAAAATATATGTATATTTTACGTAAACTAGTGCTTGTAATGGTTTATCTTTACATTTGAAAAAGAAGGTATAGTGAATTCATCCAAAGAGTTTTAGTCATTTGATCAATGAATTTTGTTTAAGTTAGAGTTTGAGGTTCAGATTCTTTAATAGTTTTATCCATATCCCAACTTGCATAAGTACTTTTCATGGTTTCTCTTTATTTAGAGAAGAAGGTATAATGAATTCAATACCTAAGGAACTTGGGAGTGGATATAAGTATGTGGAAAAAACAACTTGAAGCCCTATAAATTAAGGTGTCGTATTCATTTTGTTGTTTATACTTTATGTCATATCTTTGTTTGAATTGAACATAATACCATCACAATTCATTTTATTAACTAATACACTTATACATAAACTGAAATTGAATCTAAAGTATATAGGTTGGATTCTAAGATTAAAGTATTAATGATATAGATAAATAAGTCATACATTTGATATCACTATAATATTCACCCTAGGAATTTTCACATTCATTTATAATTTTATGCCAATCGAATAAGTAGTATCGTTAGTATATTTTCATAAGAATGACTAGCAAAAACAATAAGGTAGCAACTTTAGGCAACATAATGTTCAAAATAGCAAAACAAGATGACATGGGGAGTAATAGACAAGGAAATTCCCAGCATTAGCTCATAAAGTTATGTCTATGGAGGGAAGCTAGCATCTTGATCCTGTTGGCTTCAACGTTGGCATGGGGCCAGAAACTCTTTACTTGTTTTAGAGGGATGAAGTCTAAATGCCACTCAGAGACTCCTTCTTTGACAATTTGGGATGCATATTTGGCTTGCTTTCCTTAGTTCTATCTGATGCATATAGGCTGTGAAAATATGTTATTGTATTGTTGATTGAGGGTGCTATTAGAATTGGGTTGAGTATCTTGTGTTATTTGCCAGATTTGTTAGATTCAAGTACTTTTGGGTGGAAAATGATACAGAGTAGGCTGATTGAGTTTGTTGTATGGTTTTAAGATGAAAGGAAGTGTTGTACATTCCTTTGAACTCTTTTGGTTAAGAGATTTCGGGCTCGAAATCTCTAAATTGTACATATCTTCTATTATTTGTATAAAATCCTTATGATTTATCCAAAAAAAAGATAGGTAATGTGTTAAAAATGTGTTTTTTAAAAATGTGTATAAATTTCAATGGAATAACTATTCCGCTGGCCTTCGGGTTATGAATAGAGCTAGTAGTCAGTTGAGAATGTGATGTAGCTGAGTAACCGGATCGACTCGCATCACAAATGTGTGCCTTCGCGTTAAAAACCATAATAACAGTCCAACCAAACCGCTTAATAACAACATGACTAGTTGAGTAACCGAATTGATGTTCATCATAAATGTTTGCCTCCGTGTAAAAAGAATAGGTTAATGTCCTTAAAAATCAACAAAAAGAATGTTTTCAAATAAAAACCTACCAAACTTGTTAGTAGCTTTATTTTCATGAAAACCTACTTAGGAATAGCTACACTTTTGATTTGACCAAATAATTATCAATGAATGTGTGCAAGTGATAGGGTGAATAGACTTGACATTAAAATTTTAATTAGTTTGTATATTTAGTCCAAGGCACTTAGACACAGATTTCACAAGTTAATAAGTTAGAAAAACTTGAGGGATTATGTTCGAAGTTAAATTCGTTTCGTTAAGTGTAATACCATTGCCTCATTATCGCATTTACATTTTTTTTGTTTTGGTTGTTGTTGTTTGTTCATTTGTGTTTGTTTGCTTGAGGACAAGTAAACGTTTAAGTGTGGGGATGTTGATAGGTGTAGATTGCATCATGTTTTTACAGGTAGTTTGGCGTGTGTTTAGTTGTTAATTTGATTGTTTAGCGCATATTTAAGTTATAATTGTGTTAGTTAGTAAATATTTGTGTTTTAAGTGTTTTGTGGGTTGGAACATGACGTTGAGCTTCAATTTTATATTTATGAGGTGGCTTGATGTGTTTGTTAATGTTTTAAAGTAATTGAAGGAGATTTGGAGAAGACCAACTTAGGGTCACGATCGTGGAAAATATGCCATGATTATAGAAGAAAGAGCAAGGAGCCACGATTGTGGGGAGTATATAATCGTAACAAAAGTTGGCCTGATACGCGGACAACATTCCTGACTTGAGTTTTCGAGGGATTTTTTGGACCTTTCGGATCTGGAAAAGACCCTAGGGTTACCCTAATTGGAAATACTATATAAGATTTAAGGAAGTAACCCTAAAGGAGTTTCTACACATTCTGTCACTTTTGGAAAGTTCAAGAGAGAGAGAAAAGAAGAGAGAGAGAGAGACAGAAGAGAAAGAGGAAGAAGAGGAAGAAGATCCGAGTCTCGACGCTATTGTTTCCTGGATTAGGTGGTCTCCCAACGCTACTGCCTTCTTAAATTGTCCAATCCAAGTTCTATTTCCTTTCAATTTCATTTTTGTTCATTTAATGTATAAGATTGAAATGGATTGTATGATGATGCGTTTTGGATTGTTGACGATGTTCTAACTCTTCCTTTGGGATTTTTCTTTGATTTAATGTTGATATATTCGATTTTGTGTTGTATTGATTGGGCGTTATGATTAACTTCGATTTTTTCATATTTCGGTAATAAACCAAGAGGGTGAGTAGGATAAAAATGAATGGATTGGGTTAACAAGAGTTAGGCGATCCAATAGATCACGTAGTTAATCCTATCGGTTTTTATACATAGAGAGATATTATGTGAGACACAATAGTTTAGTATAGAGCTTTACAAATTCTATAATTTAATTAGGGTTAATGACTTAGGTCGCGAGGTGATAATTAGGGTTAATGATTTAGGGCGCGAGATGATAATTAGGGTTATTATTATTATTGTTGTTGTTGTTGTTGTTGTTGTTGTTGCTGCTGCTGTTGTTGTTGTTGTTGTTGTTGTTATTATTATTATTATTATTATTATTATTATTATTATTATTATTATTATTATTATACTTTATTCTTTTATTTGGTTAATTTATTTCAATCAAGTATTAACGTAGGAGTCATATATATGGGTACTTTATAAATTCCATAAATCATTCAAATTAGATTTTAATCTTTGCAACACCAATTTAACTCCTTTTTCTATGTGTTTTTACAGCAACCATAATATTAAACTTAAATGTAAATTTGACTTATAACTTACAACAATTATCAAGTTAATATGATTATGATATTAAACAACTTTAATCATATAATTTGTTTTAAATAATTACTATATCATACAATTTTAATTTTTTTAAAAATTAAATAATACATTCATCTGGACAAAAATTGTGCTTACAAAAGTTCACATGATATTAACATATCAAATACATGGCCTACCTTCCATATCACATTGTCCATAATAATTAATTCCTAGAAAATATCAATTTCACACGTCCTATTGAATGTTGTCTCTTGACCCGATATGCTCACAGAGGTGGTGATCTGTTGGATGTCAATCTATTAGGTAGAGCCTACTCTCTCCATCCTGGGAATTAACTTTGCTTCTATTGAACTTGACTTCGTTTGGGAGGAGAAACCTAGCTAGCTGAACTCTCCAGCTTCTGTAAGTGTTTTGATTAAGAATTTATGGTGTTCTTGATTCATTTGCCTAGTGATTATAAACATTCCAATTACTTGCAGGTCATAAGTGTTCCCTGTTTCCTTAATGATTCATCCTGTCCGTTTAATCTTTGTTATTGCTATATGATCTGCTGAATCCTCCATTTGAGATATGTTTATCGACTGAGTTCCAGATGCCTCTTATGTGTTGTTAGCCGCCCCCATATGGAATTGATTGTTATAACAGTTAAATCTTGATGCCTCATTTGATTCCTTTGTGAAAATAATAGATCATAAATTTAACTTATAACTTAACGTATGATAGCATTTAGAAAGAATCTTAATATCTTCAAAACTTATCGGATCTAAACCTCAACATATGAAACCCTTAACCCCGTTAGGATTTCATTAGTTATTTGATGGCATAACTTTTCTTTTAATTTTTGCCTTTAGTAACTAGCAACGGTGGACACAAGTTCTTCAAGAATCCTAAAAGAGGTCTAAGGAGCTGAGCTTGTAGCTGCTTGGCCTCATCTCATCTACACCTATGTCTCTCTCCGACCATAACATCCTCTTTCTTACAATGTGATAATAAGAACTAAGCAATGTTTTTTAAAAAGTACTTATGTATATAGAAAATTAACTAAAAGGAAAATAAAATGTTAAAGCTTGAGATCTCGTTGGCAACCTCGCTATGAAGCACAAGTATGCACCTTGATCTTTGACCTACTTCTCCTCTTCTTTAGCTCTCTTCTTTACAACTACCTTTCTTCTTCTCATTTGACCTCCAACCACTGCTACCACCATTTTTACTCCACTGGTCATGACCATGAATATGCTCTCAAGCATGAATCCTTCCATCTTGAAATTCCCACCTATAATAATAAGATCTATGAGCTTAACACTCCCGAAGGTTAGAGGAACTATAATAGTGACGATTTGTTGGTGGATAAAGAATAGGAAAGCGAGCAACCCCATTTCATATTTTCCATTTTTTTTAATCTAGGTATATGGTGGATCACTTAACTTGTTGAATGTTGTAGGTTCACTTGATTGGGTAGGTTAACATTGGAGAAGTTGAGTTATTTTTCAAATTCAAAATCATTAATGTTTAGTTACGGGTTTGCTTAGATGTTGGAGAGATTGTTATATGAAAAGAGCTAGTTTTCATAGATAATACTATAGTTTGATGACACGTTATAGTTTGAAAAATTGTAAATGCTAAACGACGCTTAACCTTGGATCTTGGAAATTAAAAAGACGTTTTTATAAGATTTTAAAACATGATTTTTTTTCTCGTAAAAAACACACGTCCCGATTTCACTATTTTTTGTGTTTTTTTCAACCTTGCTCTACCTTCACTACTCTGTGCTTGCTCCTTCATCTTCAATTCCTGGGTTTGGTCTACTACTATTGCTTCATTTATTGGTTTTTTCATTATTCCCTTAATCATATGGTATTCTCCTACTTTTGCTTTTGCCGCGCCACCAACGCCTCCTTGGTGTCGTCATGATCAGTGATGTCTCATGTCGTTGTCATTGCGCATCACCACCACCTCCTGCCGTTTGCTTCCACACTTGGGTTTCATAAACCCTCTCCGGCCTTCACCATTCAATATTTCACAAGTGGCAGTACAAACAGCTGATGATTTTCAAACAAATGCAAGCAGCAGGGGCAGATACAGAAACAAGAACACAAAAACACCTCTAGAAAGTTTCAAGCAACACCAGAGCATCCAACAGATGCCATCGCAAACCAAACTTCCAATCAACATACGATCCACAAAGAATACAAAACCAATATCCATATTATTTCCAGATTTTGGGCTGCTACTTCACATGTCTCTAGACGCAACAATCACACCACTCCACTACGCATTAAGAAATCTAGAAGTTTGTAATTCCTATAAAAGAAAAGTTTTTCATATACAATGAATTTGACAGGCAGTGGGCGGAGTGGAACCTTTTTTTCCATACATCCTTATTTATGTTATATTTTATTTTAATTATAAAGCCAAACTTTTTTTTCTTTTTAGTTTTTATTACAAATCTCAACCAAACAAGTTTTTGTATTTCAGTTTTTATATTACAAATTTCAACCAAACAGATTTTTGTTTTTTTAAGAAAAAAACAGAAAACAAAAATTAAAAACTACAACAAAAAATCATATATGAAACCAAACGGGCCCTAAGTTATTGATATTCAGGAAAAGATGACCTAAGTTTGATGAACAACACCAACCAAATAAGAAAACAAGATTCAAAAATTAAGGACTAAATAAGAAATATTTCAATTTCTAATTCTGATTACTTTAGTTTTCAAATAAAGAATCCAATTGGACTTTAAGAAATAACACTAGAAAATTGGAAACGCCATGTCAGAGATGGAAAATATTGATCTTGAAGGGAATATTGATGGAGTTTGAATAATGTGTAACTGAAGGAAGAAATAAGAAATGTTTCAATTTGTAATCCCTTTCTTTTCCTGCATCTCTTTGATTTTCCACCATCCCGACATCCCTTACGCGTTTCTGTAAAACATGTTTCGCGGTCCTTAATTCCTTTGCCACCGTCGACTTTATTTCTAAGATCTAGATATGCCCCTTTTGCTTCCAGCTCAACCATTTCTCTTCACTACTCTAAGATCTCTACCGCTAACTTCTAATTTGAGGGGTTTATGATAAAATGTAAAAAAATAAATAACTTTTCACTATATTACATTATAAACTCTTCTTCCAAATAACATTTCACTATATTGCATTATGAACCCTTCCATCAGTCCCAAACAACAATTTTCTAATATTACATCCATTTACATTCCATTTCATTATAAACTTTACGTCCAACCAAATATAACTTTAATGAGTTTTTGGCTTAGGATATCAAGGAAAATATGTTGATGATTTACATGAAAGGTGGGCCTAATTTTCCGTAGTAGGGGTTCAGTGCTGTGGCAATAAAAGTAATAAATTGTATAGTGGCTAAATGTTAGAAGTTCAATTCATTGACAAGTAGATAAGGTTATAAACTTACATTAATCTAAGTTCAACTATTGTTTTCGATGACTAGTGATGTATAGAATAGTAATGGCCTAGAGAAAACATGGAAACATTGTAAACTGATTGTCTCCGTATCACCAGTAGATGCTTTTATGCATTGATTTTTAGCTTAGTTGAGCTTGATAATTATATGTAACTATTGTAGTACTGTATTTTCATATGGCATGTTCAGATAGCCGAAAAATTTCATTAAAACCTTCAGGAAAACTACAATTATTGGTGTCTTAATCTTATGTTTGGTTTACATATCTGAATGTAAAGGACTATCAAAATTTTCACCAGTAATAATGTGATTCCTCTTTATACTTATTATACTCTTTACAATAATTGAAATATCATAGTTTGATATTTTTAGTTTGAAGCAAATAAAAGAAATGTGACTCTAGTGTGAGACCATATAGTCGAAGATATTTTGTTGCTTTACATGTAATGTGATGGTTGAAAATGGTGAATTAGTGGTTGGAGATTTTGATAAGTGTATGAAGTTTCTTGAGGGTATGATGTAGGATAATTATGATCCAAAAATTTATACCAATTTGATTTCTGTTCTTATCAAACCCCAGAAAGTGACTGACACACTAGAAAGTTTGATGAAATGCTAAATCAAGGAATGGCTCCAACAATAGGGATGATAACTTCGTTGATTTCCTATATGTATGTTTAATTTACTAGGAGTTCTAGAGATGAATATTTGCCTCCCTCGCCTGTGTAGATATGTTTTAACAGCAAATGCAATGATGGCTATTGTCATAAAGGTTTTCCCGAACTCCTACTGCAAGTCGTGCCCACCTTCGTGCGACAATACCACTTAGGTCTGCTTAAGCAAGATTCAGCCTTCTCACGTGAATGTTGCCGAACAATTTCGTTAGCCCTCGAACACCTCATGCGCACACAAGTGTTTAAGTGTTTCCCTCTCACACAAAAAGAACACAAGTGTAATAGAGTAAAGAAAGCAACAAGAGATTTTTAAATGTAGTCGAAGCTACCTCTTTCATTAACTCTCAACAAAATGTTAACAAAAGACACGAGTACCTCCTCCTTAAAGCACCCAAAGAACTCCCTACTCGAAGCCCTTACAATGAGAACTTTTCCCCCAAAAGCTCTTAACTCTCAAAGCTCTCTCCTCTGAGTGATTTCTCTCCAAGAGTGAATACTGAATAGGTCCCAACACTAATGAGCTATTTATAGGCTCTTCCAAAGGACTAAGAATCCTACTAGAACTCTACTAGAAAAGATCACAATCTTATCCTATCTTATCTCATAGGATTAAGATACATCACATTTAAAAGATTACACCCTATCTAGGAAAGATTATCCTTATCCACTAAGATCTCCTTTATCTTTAGATGATCCTTCCACTTGATCTTTATCTCTTAAAGATGATGTTCATCCACTCGTGATCTTATCTGCCACGTCATCATGTGCCACATCATCCATAGCTGCCATGTCACTACTGATGTGTTTTCACCATGGCCTATTCGCACATAAGTCCATCAATGCACGTCCATAGACAAGTCTATCTTCCATGATCAAGCTCACTCATGGTGCTGTCTCGTCATTCCATGACTAAGTACAAGTCACAAACTGAGTTAGCATAAAACCTCGCACAGTTCACATACCTTCGACCTACCTCGCTAAAGTCAAGTGCCTAAGCGCCTTGTCGCACTCGCATGCCTTCGCAAGATCTTACATGCCTTTGCGCCTTCTCGCGAACTCTCGAGTCTCGCATGACTTAGTTTTCCAACTCCATGTGGCCTCGCATCTGAATCTCACGTCTTGTCGAAGATTTCTACCAATGCGTGCCTACGAGTGCCCACGTGTATTAAATCTCTCATACTCTCAAGACCTATGCCGATACTTCCCGCTTCCCTCGCCTACTTCACAAGTTCCTCAGGTTTTGCTCGCCTACTTGCATCACCCACTAGGTACATTATTGTGATTGACACCCCCTCTGAGTCCGCCACCTTTGTCGCTGCAAAGTACTGCTCTATATCCCACAAAAAAATTTTGAGCTCCTTGGCATTCCGTTTGCCATCGAAAACTTGTGGCTCTCGCACCTTCACCATAGTGCTTTCCACTCGGACATCCGTCTCTTCTTTGCCATCGCACGCTTGAGCACCAACAGATCATAGCTCATCTCCTCATGAGCTCCCGTCTGTTCCTCCAGTGCTCTCATAGTAGCTTGAAGCTCCCTCTCCAAGGTTGCTATACGTTCCAGCAAAGTAACAACACCCTCATCCGTTCGGGTTAAAGACTCAAGAATCGCCTCTATTCGAGTAACCTGCTCCGTCAGATTACTTCCACCAGCCATCACCCTAGATTGGCTCTGATACCAGTTGTCACAAAGGTTTTCTTCGAACCCGAACTCCTACCGCAAGTCAAGCCCACCTTCGTGCAGCAATCCCACTTAGGTCCGCTTAAGCAAGATTCAGCCTTCTCACGTGAATGTCGCCGAACAATTCCGTTAGCTCTTGAGCACCTCACGCGCGCACAAGTGTTTAAGTGTTTCCCTCTCACATAAAAAGAACACAAGTGTAATAGAGTAAAGAAAGCAGCAAGAGATTTTTAAATGTAGCTGAAGCTACCTCTTTCATTAACTCTCAACAAAATGTTAACAAAAGACACGAGTACCTCCTCCTCGAAGCACCCAAAGAACTCCCTACTCGAAGCCCTTACAATGAAAACTTTCCCCTAAAAGCTCTCAACTCTCAAAGCTCTCTCCTATGAGTGATTTCTATCAATGAATGCCTCACTGATTGAATGAATAGGTCTCAACTCTAATGAGCTATTTATAGGCTCCTTCAGATGACTAAGAGTCCTAGTAGAACTCTACTAGCAAAGATCATAATCTTATCCTATCTTATCTCATAGGATTAAGTTACATCACATTTAAAATATTATACCCTATCTAGGAAAGATTATCTTTATCCACGAAGATTTCCTTTATCTTCAGATGATCCTCTCACTTGATCTTTATCTCTTAAAGATGATGTTCATCCACTTGTGATCTTATCCGTCACATCATCATGTGCCACATCATCCACAGCTGCCACGTCACTGCTGATGTCTTTTCACTATGGTCTATCCACACATAAGTCCATCAATGCACGTCCATGGACAAGTCCATCTTCTATGATCAAACTCACTCATGGTACCGTCTCGTCGCTCCATGACTAAGTACAAGTCACAAACCGAGTTAGCATAATACCTCGCACAGTTTACATACCTTCGACCTGCCTCACCGAAATCAAGTGCTTAAGCGCCTCGTCGCGCTCGTATGCCTTTGCACCTTCTCGCTCACTCTCGAGTCTCGCATGACTTAGTTTTCCAACTTCACGTGGCCTCACATCCGAATTTCACGTCTCGTCGAAGATTTCTGCCAATGCGCGTCTACACGTGCCCACGGGTGTCGAATCTCGCCTACTCTCGAGATCTACGCTGATACTTCCCGCATCCCTCGCGCTACTTCGCAAGTTCTTTGGGTTTTGCTTGCCTACTTGCAAGACTTTACAATATTCTCTCGTCAACACACCTCCCTCGTGCCGACTTGCGTGCCAAGCATTGGTCAAGGCTCGCAAACACTCACACAATTCCGCAGTTTGGACTCAGGGGTCTAACACTATCCATGCGGCCGTATCATGCGCTTATCACTTTAAAAACCAGAAAACAAGAAAATGAAGGTTAATGACTGAAAACCCTCGTAAAACCTACTCCGTTAGCCATGTCCGCCACCCAAGCCCCCAGGTCTCTACTCCGGTCCACCGCAGTCAGAACCCCTTTGCTTGCTAGACTTGGAGCCGGAAGTAAAACTGTATACGGACCCGGACTCAAACCATCTTCCTTTCCATCTCGCATGTCTAAAAAGAGCCCACTCTCTCATCGAATTTTCAGGTGAAAACATAATAAGACCCAAGAGTCGTTGTACTATCGTTCTCCTATTTTGTTGAAGCCTACTTATGATTTCACCTGCTTTGTTCTTTATTGGGTTTTGAAGGACACCCGTTGAGATGAGCTGCTGCCTAGAGACATTGCTTCCATATCACACAGCTAGTGCATCAGCATTGCTCGCTTCTATGCTCTCCTTCTCTCCCCGTTGCTACGGTTGGACTCCAGAAGGTTAGTCAGTAGCCTCGATCGGTTTTCAGATAGTGTGGATGACTCGTTTTTAGATTGCATTGTTCTTTGCTGAAACGTAATTAGAAGCGACTAAAGAGTTTTTTTTTTTTAATGTTTCTGTAGGCCTCTCTTTTTACTCGTATTTCACTGCGATTGTAAAGCTGTGGTCTTCAGAATTTATCGGTTGAATTGATTGCTTTCGATGTGCAGACGATTGGTTTGTTTAGCTGACGAAACCTTAAATTTGAAATGAAAAACTAACTGTAAACTAAGAACCAAGCATTCTCCACCAATTACCCATTAACGCAATGGTACACAGGATTAGACACAACTATGTGACGTGGTAGAAAATCATTAGTCGGTTACGGTTTATCAAGTGCTTCTCTGTCAACGATTTATTTATTTTGATCGTGAGGCAGCCACTTAGTTTTCGATTTTATACTTCTATTCTGATAAATTTAAAAGGTTTGTTGTGTTAGTTGTGTAGAGAAACATATAGGCCTAGGACATGTTTAATTTCACCATAACAGGAATATTTTGTTTCCTAATGGTTCAGCCGGATTTTGCTGGACCGGATTGTCATTGTTCTGATCCATAGCTTCACGTACTTCGGATGATCGATCAC
>JAOTBA010000009.1:9681764-9693388 GCA_025629845.1 Erythroxylum squamatum | reverse complement strand
GATAACACAATCAATTTCTAATGAGAGAAAGAAACAACAAAATAATTAAAGAAATACTTAACCCGGGTCGTCGGCGTTGATTTTAACTCCGAACCGGCGTCGGAAAGTTTAGCCCGTCATAGGTATTTTCCGGAATACTATTTCAGCCCTCATCCTCATCCTAGCCAAAAACCCCTTTACTGTTCTTCTTCTCTATCGCTAGCTTCTCACAATTTTCTGTTTACTATAGCTTGGACTTCTTTACTGTAGCTTGTGATGGGACGAATTAATTTCGTCCCTCATTAAATCCTTTACGGCTTGCTGGACGTGAGCTGCTTCTGTAGCTTGTATTTGTTCCCTTATGCTTGTGTCTCCTGTGGCGGCACTGTGCTAGATTGAAGACCCTCTGCGCCGACTTTGCGCCTCAGCCTCCACGTCGTTCACGCCCCAACTCAAGCGCCACCTCCTGTTGCTACTACCTAGCTTATTTTATTCCCTTCTGCGCTGTCCTCTGCGTTATTCTCCTCTTTTCGTTTTAAAACCCTCAGCTCCTTGACTTGTGCCTCCTACACGTGCACGATTCTAATTTGATTTAATTGCCTTGATTAATTGCTGCTCCACGTGTTGACAAACGCCCAAACCACGACTTAACTCTGCTTTGTGATTTTCAACTATGTAGTCTCTCTATTTATATGCGTGGCGACACTGTGCTCTCCTTTGCTGCCTCCACGTGTTGCTTCAGCGCCACTATCTCCCAGCTGTTGATTTTAATTTGCTTCATGCTTGTTTCTCCATATTGCGTTTCCTCTCTTGGCTGTTTTACTATGCTTTTATCGCTACTGTTGAATGCCTTCCACGTGTCCACCTCCTGGCTGCCTTCAAAAACGCCTCTGTGTTGATTTAATTCCTCTTTGTGTGTCTTCTAATTAAATTGTTGTCTGCTGTTCAAAGCCAATTAATTTTAAAAACCTCATGCTCCTCCTTTGCTGTGCGTGACTTCCCAATGAACATGCCACCTGTTGCCTCATTTAATTGTTAATTGCTCTCTGTTAACACTGTGCTTGATTAGACAAAGTGGTTCCACGTTGCTCCCACCACTTGCGCAATTGTCAGCCTCATTTGCCACTCTTCTTATTGTGCGTGATGTAACCTTGCCGAGTCTGCCATTTAATTGCCTCCAGTGTCACGTAACTGATTTAATTTTTGCAAAATCTCCGTCACCTACGTTCCACTGTCTTGCAAAATCCTATTGGATTTATGTATTGCTTTTTCTTGTCTTTTAATTTTTCTTCTTCTCCCGTGAAAGCAAGTAGACAATAAATCTTCATAAAATGACCCAACTTTAATGCTTTTAACTCACTTTAATTTCTTTGCTCCCGAATTGTACCTAAAATGAAATATTAATTAAAGTGAGTATCTTAACCATTTTTGTATCAATAATTGCTAAGTGAAAATAATTAAAAATATCAACAATTAAGCACATATCACTGTTCCAATTGCTCTTTAAGCTCCTTCAATTCTGCCGGAGCCATTCTATAAGGTGGAATCTGTAACAGCCCAGCCATTTTATAACGATTTTGCTTTTCCAGCGTGTAGGCCTCTTTTACACTAATCCCGCAGGACTTCCCAAGAGGTCACCCATCCTAATACTACTCTTGCTTAAGCACATTTAACTTCGGAGTCTTGATGGGATTCGGTGCATTAGGGCATGAAAAACGCATCTACAAAGGGAAGGTATCTACACCCTTATAAAGAGTGCTTCGTTATCTTTCCTAACTGATGTGGGATTTCTCCCCTGCCTCGTAGAGGCCCAGCATCCTCGCTGGCCCATCGGCCCAGGTACTAGCTCTGATACCAATTGTAACGGCCCAAACCATCCGTTTGCAGATATTGTTTGCTTTAGCTGTTATAGAATCGATATTGGCGTTGTGCTCGAAAGAAGCTCGATGGGAAACTCAATTTCCCTAGGTGGTAGTAGTCCTGATAATTCCTCAGGAAAGACATCCTAGAACTCCATGACCACAGAAATTTCTTCTAACTTTCCTCTATTTGCCCCCGTGTCTAACACATAGGCCAAAATTGCCTCACGCCCTTTCCTCATCATCTTCTCTGCTGTCAAAGTCGAAACAATTCTTGACAGACTTGACTTTCTGTCTCCCATAAACACCACCTTTCTATCTTTGTTCAACTCAAACCCTATTATCTTTCGTTTGTAATCCAAATTGGCATTATACTTCTCTAAGATGTCCATACTCAAAATCACATCTAATCTTCCTATCTTCAATGGCATTAGATCCACCACTAATTGTTCTCCTCCAATATGTATCTCACAGTCTCTATAAACTTAACTAATTGCAACATACTAGCCGACTGGAGTACTAACCATTAAAGGAGTATCCAATGGGCTCAATTCTTTACCATACACAGTTCTACTCAATGACATAAACGAATGAGCAGAAACCGAATCAATCAAAACAATTACATCATCATCAAATAATTTAATCATACCAGTCACAACTTCTGGAGCTGTTTCTGCGTCCTCCCATGTTGTTGCAAACACTCTAGCTAGTGCTTGCCCCTGGGTCTTCTTGGAAAATTCACCCTTTTAGATGCATCAGAACTGCCCACTTTAGTTGCAGTCTTGTACCTCACAGTCTCAGCCCTCTTTGAAGCTTGCATCTAACTTCTCTCCTGTCTTGCATACTGAGGGCACTCTCTGGCCATGTTCCCTTTCTCTCCACAATCGAAGCATGCTCCAATCAATCGATAACATTCCCCTATATGAAACCTTCTGCAGTGTTCACATTTGGGAATGGGTGGTTTATTCCCATCTCCTTTTCTACTACCTCCCACTGTAGAGGCTTGATGAGAAACAATAGAGGTTCTCATCGGTTTGGACTTACTCGCACCACTACTCCATTTCTCAGACTGCATAGGGAAAGTCCTAGCACTCCTCTCGGGCATAGAAGTATTACCTCCCCTCCTGAACTGCTCTCTTCCCTTTCTCTTTCTATTCATTGCGCTCTTGATGTTTTCCACATTCTTGACCCTTAACGCTGCTTCAACCAGCTGCTGGAAATCACAAAAGTTCTACGCCACCACTTTTTCCCTAATGGCTAGATGTATCCCCGATTCAAACCTACGACACTTAGCTGCTTCACTGATCATCATCTCGGCTACATACCGGGACAGTTGCGTAAATTGACGCTCGTACTCTCCCACCGTCATTTCCCTCTGCGTGAGACTCAGAAATTCCCCTTGCTTCTGTTGGATATACACTTCTGACAAATACTTCTTCTTATACACTGCTGAGAAATCTTTCCATGCAAGCACTGGCAGTTTCAACTGACTCCCTGGCACACTCGCCCACCAATGCAGGGCATCTCCCTGAAGCAAACTCACATCATACTCAACCTTCTCATCATCCTCACAATCTATCTGATCTAGTATCCTTTCGGTCTTTCTCAACCAAGTCTCGGCTTCTTCTGGATTTGTTGCCCCATAGAAATCCACTGCCCCATACTTCCTCAGCTTATCAAACTGTTTCTCCTTCTTAACTGGGGTCAGAGTAGAAGTTTGCGGCATCTGGCTCATGGCCTGAACAAATGCCTAAGCGAAGGCTTGGAACATTCTCGGATCCAAGGGAGGTACTTGCTCCTGCGGAATAGGTGACTCTTGCGTCTGTGACCGAGAGGGCCCACTACCATGCCCTACAAAAGCCTCAGCATTTCCTTGGGCTACTGACTCATCAGTACTCTCCTCTTTTGTCGGAGAGTCAGGTACAATTGATCCTTGCAAAACTCCTCGTGTCTTTCTACGAGGTGGCATCTTACTCTTTCAATTTAAAACACTAGCGATTAGCTTACGTTTCATTTTAATCTTATTTCTTACATGTATGCATGATATGCATGTCACTTAATGCAGTTAATCAATTCACATGCAACAAGTAATCACCTAGCATAACAATTCGTACTACTATGCATTTTAAGCCTAGTAAAAACCTAAGCTCTGATACCAAACAATGTTGGACCCTATTTTCGGAGCCCAACATTCGAAGTCATAAAATGTGATCTTCATAATCAAACTCATTTCTTCAACTTCAGACAAACTTTGGAAATCTCCCAACTCAAACCCAGCCTCTATTTAATCCCTTTTTCAGCCTAGCAAGAAGAAAGATGAAAACTTACCTCTAACAAGTTGATTTTCTCTTCTTTTTCTTCTTCCTTCTAAGCTTCCTACAATTTTCCTTCTTCTCTTCTCCTTTTTACGTTTTCTCTTTTTTTTTCCTCTCTCTCTCTTTGGACTTTCTTCTCTTCCACGACTCTTCTCTCTTCTTCTTCTAATTCAAGACCATTTTAAATGGTCTTTCCCCATTTTACCCTTCATTTACCTTGTCCTTCCCATTTTGCCCATTCTTTCATTTAATCCATCTACTAACTCCTTTAATCTTCTCAAACACCATACCATACTCTAATTTAATTCTAACATTTCCCATCTAAATTTCTAATTTCAACTTATACTCACCAAATTAATGGGCTCAATTCTAAAAATAATTAAATGAATAAATCAATAATTAAAAAAAATCAGGGTCCAACACTCCTTTCAATGATGATGATTTTGTGCTAAATGAAAATTAAAATAAATATAATTTGAGCTAATATGTGATTGAATTAAGATTTAAGTTTTTATTTCTCTTCTTCTTTTAATTTCTCTTATATTTTATATATTTTTAATTCTATATATGTTATATAATATAATTACTAATATTTTTGTTTCAAATTTCACTTCTAGTTGGTTTTTTTTCCTCAACATGAACTCTTATTGTAAATTGTAATACTTAGAGAGTCATGTATATTTATTATTTATTATTTGATATTTTGACATGATTATTATTTATTATATGATAGAACTGTAATATTTTAAGTACTTTGTAATTTATATTGTCTTTAATTTTATATTTATATGATAATTAAATAATCTTTTTTCTTATTAATTGTGATTATTATTTTTATGTGAAATATGTAAAAATAATATCAATAAAATTAAATAGATTATTATTATCTAAAATTTTTATTAATATAATTTTTGGATATATGGTTTAGTATATTATATTATCAGTATAATACTTTACTATAATCAATTGGTTTAAATGATCTCGGTGGGTTGGTCTGACTTAGCTCTCTTTCTCTACCATTTTCTTTCCCACCAAACGATAACGTCACCTAGCCCTCGAATCTCTCCCTGTTCTGATCCCACCTCCGTCTCTGTTTTTCACGAGCATATGAACTTTATTCCCTTGTCGCTCCTCACAATTTTTTAGTAATTCTCTTGAGTTTCAAGTTTCTGAGACTGACATTCTAAGCTTTATGATAGTAATTCGATCTGGGGAGCCAGTTTGGAACTAGTCCAGCATTTTTATTTTTTGCATGACCAAGAAGTTAAGCTTTGAAGTTTTACAACGTTGTAGTTTTTATGGGTTTATCATTTCTGGATTACGGAGTACTTTTCTTTTTCCAAATCCTGTGCTGTCTTCTTCATTAACGGTGCTCTTCGTAAAGGACAGATCTTTTAGTATATTTTTTTCTTTACGGGTTTCAGTTATCTAAAAGAAATTTGGAGGCGGTTTCAGGTATTGATTTATGCTGTAGTTTGAAGCGATAGTGTTTCGCTTCCAAGTGTTTAGGTCTTTTGGACCTCTTCGCTTTTCCTTGGCTTGTTCGTTGTCCTAGTTTGGTGGGTTTTCACATGTTACCGGTCTGGGGTTTTGCTCAATTGGTTTGGAGAATTTCGAATTTTTAGCTATTGGGCTTTGATTTCATGAATAACCCTTTGATGAGCATGAGGAAAAATGCCATTTCTCACCCGGTAAGATTTTTAAAAGATAGGAAATGGCACATTCCATTCTTTGCAAGCTTGCTTGTATCATTAACCCTCCTATTGTCAAGCACTTTCGGGCTATTTGCCTCTCCCTATGGTGGAGATCAGTTGCCATTTGATGTTACTTCATTTGCGAGCTCAGAGGATTCATCTGAGTATTTTGCGGAATTTGATTTAATGAAATCATTGAATAGGAGTGGGTATTCCAAGTGGGAAGCGCCTAGATTAGCATACCTGATTTCAGGGACCAAGGGTGATAGTCGCAGAATGATGAGAACTTTGCAGGCAGTTTATCATCCAAGGAATCAGTACATCTTGCATTTGGATCTGGAAGCACCTCCACGTGAAAGGTTGGACTTAGGAACAACTTTGAAGAGTGACCCGACATTTAGTGAAGTTGGGAACGTCCGTGTGATGGGCCAGTCCAACTTGGTAACTTACAAGGGGCCTACAATGATTGCCTGTACCCTTCAAGCAATCGCTATTATGCTAAGGGAGAGCTTGGAGTGGGATTGGTTTATTAACCTCAGTGCTTCGGATTATCCTCTCGTGACACAAGATGGTTTGTGCTTTATGCTCTTTTCTTACTTGTTTCATCTGCTTGGTTCTCTGCACTTGTTTTCCACTTGTTTCGGGAGTTTTCTTGGCTGTAGCAGTCAAGTGAAAATTTTCTTATTTTCTGCAAGACTGCAACTTTAGTATTTATACTGTTAGGCTTCTAGCATTTGATTTCAAGAGTCCAAGGAGGTTTATGCGTTTCTTGTTCAAGGAGCAAATTAGAGAGGCAGTCTTTACCTGCTGTGCAGAAGCTGGGGGTACTTTTGATCAGGAGTAACCAAGTTAATCAGCCATATGCTATTATTGTGAGGTTGCACAATCTACTTTTAATTCCTGACTCCACAGGGTAGGCATAATTTATTTCTCAGTGTGTTTGGGTTGCAGACTTCCTCTGAATTTTTGTTTATGTTTTGCTAGCTGTTTCTCTAATTTTTATTGATGATCAGAAATTTCACTGTAAGATGGGATCTGAAGTACATTGTTCCTTTCTAGGTAGTCCAATGTGGTCTAATGCTAGTTGAAATTTTAAGTGCAATGAACTGCATTTAAATACCATATACTTAAATCTTAACGTGGTCATGTATTAGGTTCTACAGAGCTGCAATATGAATCCTACAAAATTACTTCTGTCTGCATTCTGAACGTGTCGAATTGGATTGAATTTTCTGTGCAACCATGGCTAATGGGATTCACAATTATCTTGCATTTAAAATTTTCAAATTCCTTCGATTTCATTTACGTTGCTACTAGGAGGTGGAAATAGTATCCTATGCACTCTTCAACTTGTTAACTTAGTTCACTACCTAGAAATTTATTGTGGGTTTATCATCCTGTCTAAGAAACAGCTTGAACACTTGAAACTGTCTAAGAAACAGCTTGAACACTTGAACTGAAAATAGAATCTAGGCCCATCAGGTCATGTTATCAAGATGATTACTGAAGTCCTTGAGCTCTTTTGGACCTTTCTTCAAGATGTTATGGATTGATGATATTGTCGGTTAGGATATCTTAGATTCTGAAAGTATGACTCAACTGGTTACTTGGTTGTGTTGCTGAATGCTACACTACTCACCTCAAAATCCTTGGGTACCCAAAAGGGGGATGAACTGGGTATTCTTTATGACTTCTGACTATTGACTAGTTATTTTTCACAAGAATTAACTTGGGTATGTGGCATTATTTACAAGAGACACCAATATCTATGATAGCGAAAGTATCCTTTTTCTCTTTGCATCATCAACCCTGTAGTTTTAGGTACCCAGCTGTATACCTTCAATATAGTCTTGATTATGTTAATCTTTTTTAGTGGGAAATTGTCAAATACTTGGTGAGCTTAGTCAATTATTTCTTATGATAAATTCAATGTTGCTATCACTAATCTCACAAGTAATTAGAGAAACAATCAAATAACAGAGTAAATCACAAATAAGAAGTGAAGAAAGAGGGTAAGAGATATTGGATAATTGATTCGTAGTAGCTCAGTTTTGTCCTTGGCCTAATTTTACTCCCAAATCTCCTTTTGTTGAGTTCAATCCACTACCCCACTCTTACTTTAATGGTTGAGTAGAAACTACTATATAGATTCTGTAAGAGAGTAACACATATGAGCTTACACAGATGCTCTCACTCACTCCTAGATTTTCTCTAATCACAGTACTTTATATTCTCAAAGAAAAATACAAGCTTATACTCAAGCTCTAACGAAAGCTCACACTCAAGCTTTTTCAATATCATCAAATCACTTGATTCAAAAGATGCAATTGTTTTTCCTTTATTTTTATTATTCTACCCTTTTACATAGTAATCTTTGAGCCAAAAGCCTTTTTTGACCCAAAAAGCCTTCTTTTAATTGATCCAATTATATGTTGGGAGTCAGATACATCTTTTAAAATAAGAAAGGCGGCCAGTTGACCGATTTGCACAGTTAACTGGTTTGGGTAGTTTTCATCTCACCACATAGTCGAATGCTTTGCCCTGTTGACTGTGGTGGAAACTTCCAAACCTGTTGTCTGGTTGACTGCCTTCCCTGTCAACTTTTCAGAATGCTTCCAGAATTTTTTTCATTGTTTTCATCTCTCAAGTATCCATTCATCATAATAAGTTGCTTCAATCATCAAAAGTCTTCAACTTTAAATTCCAAACTTCAAACATTTATAACTGGATTGTCTCCTAAAGTTTTTGTCACTTCATTTCACAAACTTCTTTTTTGGTGGAAGTCTTCATGATGATCTGCACGCTCTTAACAGGTTAGTAGTCCATGTTTTGTTATCATTAAAATTCGAGTAGAACATGGTTCAATTACAGGATGACCAAAATTCATGTTAGTATCTAATCACGCTGAGGCTGTAAATATGATATAATTCCTTTTTCCTTTTGGCTACAGATTCTAGTCTTTCGGCTGAGTTGCCAAAGAAAATTTTCTGTGTCATCTTGCCCACTTTTGTCTTATCTCTACCTTGTTTACTTTGTTTAAAGTTGCAATGGTTGGGCAGATCGGCTTCGTTAGCATTGTGTTCATATTTTTTTTACAGGGCTAAATAACATAGTGCTGTTGATAACAATGTGAAATTTGTGGGAGAATTTCATGTATATGCAGATCCTTTTCCTATTTGTGATATTATTCTTAATGTAGTTGACGCTCTTTGCTGAAATAAACTTTGTTATGTGTTGTGCAGATTTGCTCCATGTATTCTCAAATTTGTCCAGGAATCTCAATTTCATTGAGCATATGCAGCTTACTGGATGGAAATTGTAAGTGAAAGGAAAACTTTGGAGAAGAAATTAATTAATTTAACAATTAATTATATGAAAATATTGCAGGAACCAAAGGGCAAAACCAATTATTATTGATCCTGGACTATACTTATCAAAGAAATCTGACCTTGCTGTGACTACTCAACGCCGATCGCTTCCCACCTCATTCAAGCTCTTCACTGGTGAGCATATATAGCTTATTTCTGCTCATACCTATCTTCGAAATCTTGTCATGATGTAATAGCCAACTTATTATTTGTTCTCTTTTATTGTTTGCACTGCATTTTTCAGTCCAAGTGCAGGTAAGCTACAAGTTCTGCCTACCACTTTCTATGTCTTTGACTAGCTTGGTCTTGTTTTCCTGTTGTTTTCGGGGTGGGTGGGTGTGGTTTGTTTATTGTTTTAGACAAATAGAGTGTTGAGGATTTTTCGTTCAATATCATTCTTTTAGCTTGATTGCCAATGGCTGAGATTTAGAATTATTTTTTTGTTGGGCTTCCTTCTGGGATGCAGGTTCAGCATGGGTAATGCTTACCCGAACCTTTGTTGAATATTGCATAATGGGATGGGATAACTTCCCACGAACTATCCTAATGTATTACACGAATTTTGTGTCCTCGCCGGAAGGATACTTCCATACTCTTATATGCAACACTGAAGAATTCAAAACCACAGCAATAAGCCACGATCTACACTATATTGCTTGGGACAGTCCTCCAAAGCAACATCCTCTCTCCTTGACTATGAAAGACTTTGACAAAATGGTTAAAAGCAAGGCCCCATTTGCTCGAAAATTTGCAAGGGATGATCCGGTTTTGGACAAGATTGATAAAGAACTTCTCAATCGTACAAACCGGTTCACGCTAGGAGCATGGTGTGTTGGCAGCTCCGACAACGGGAGTGATCCATGTAATATTCGTGGCAATGTTTCAATTTTTAGACCAGGTGCTGGTGCTGAGAGGTTAAGCCAGCTTCTTCAAACTTTATTGTCTGAAGATCTTCGAAAACAGCAATGTTCATGACAAGCCCAGAACTCCAAAGTGTATATTTCTTGTGTTGATAGGTTATATATATACAGTATGTGATGCAGAAATCTTTTATAACAAAAAGTATAGTTGGACGTAAAGTTTTTAATGGAATGAAATGGTTTATAATTAAATAGAACATAAATGAATATGATTTTAGAAAATTGTTATTTAAAAGAGATGGAAGGATTCAAAATATAATACAGCAAAATCTGGTATTAGAGATTAGATTTATGTATATGTTGACAAAATTATACTTTTGTTTAATTGATGATATAAAACAAATTTATTATTTTCTTTATTAATATCACGTCTGCATAATGTTTAAATTAATATTTTAATACTAATTGTATATAATAAACTCTAATTAAAACTAATAAATCAAATCTAACCTACATAATATAACTTAGCCTTAATTAATCTAATTTTAACCAATAAAACCTAATTTCTGCCAAATTTATAGGCTTTGATTGCTGAGTTGATCGCAGTTCATTGTCGGAGATCGTCATCATCCATACAAGGGAGGTCACCATGAATAAATGACATGGTGTAGTTTTCAGAAAGCTGATGTCTTGATCGGCCAAGAAGATATCTTGATCTTCTTTAGAGGGAAAATAGAAGTCCATCCCAAGAACATTACTGGACGCTTTTACAGGAAGTGATTAATCAAGATCAAGTCTTTAACTTCCATCACATATAGAAACTAGGATGTGTATAATTTGTTATTTCGAATTGGGTTTGTGGTTCAGGGGGTTGACGTTGTTGGTCGAATGGGATTCATTTCGAGAGAACTTAATTGGTTAAGGAAGGTGGTCGTTGTTGGGTCGAATGAGATTCATTTCGAGAGAACTTAATTGGTTAAGGAAGGTGGTCGTTGCTGGGTCGAATGAGATTCATTTCGAGAGAACTTAATTGGTTAAGGAGTCCACTTCAGTGGGAGATTCACAAGTCTCAACTTCAGTGGGAGTCCTTATGGCACCAATTTCTTGTTTCCATGGTTGGAAGGGATTTTTTTAATCAGGAGGAAGGACAATGGATCCATTTTAATCTTCATAACCATATGCACGTCCATCAGGCCGCGTAGACTACTATTTTTGAGGTTGCCTGTTGGTTTTTGTGAAAATGGCGGAATAGCAGCATTTTTGAGCCAGGTTTTACTTGACCAGCTAATGGTCATACTATTGTCATGGCTTACACAAATTCGATCCTTCGAACCAGTGTGCTAGAACATCGGATCTTTCCGTCGCAGGGTCTGCCTTTGGGCTCATTAGTTGAGTGGCATCCTCCTCTCAACGTTTGGGTCAAGTTAAATATGGATGGGGCCGTGCAATTGGGCTCGAATATTGCTTCTGCTAGAGGCCTTATTCGCAACTGTCAGGGGCACTGGTGCGGGGGTTTCTTACAACGGCTAGGCGTCGGCTCTCCTCTCCT
>JAOTBA010000009.1:9649287-9662873 GCA_025629845.1 Erythroxylum squamatum | reverse complement strand
CTGGCTTTGTGTAGGATATTTTCATTTTAGGCAGTAACTTTGAAGTAACTTTTGACCCCCTTAATGGCCGAATTAGTTTTTAAACCCTTCATGGAAGTTGTAGAGTTTCCTTTTATCTTTCTATTCATACCAAATTTGTCAAATTTGGAGTTCTAGGTACAAAGTTATAAATTTTTGAATTTTCTGTGTTGTTTTTTTTAAAAAAAGATTTTTCGGACCCGCAGGCACTTCGCGAGTGCGAGCGCTCACGAGGGCGAGCGTCACGCCCAGTGAGCGCCCTCACGATGGCAAGCGCTCTCGAGGGCGAGCGCCCCGCCGCTATGAACGGCTCGCGATCGCGAGCCTCGCGTTTTTATTTTTATTTTTATTTTATTTTATTATCTGATTTTTGTTTTTCCAAATTCAGCCTCCTCTCACTCTTTTGCCTGTAACTTTTTTGTTTGACCTCCGATTTACTCGATTTTTGAAGCATTGGATTTCTAAAAAAATTTTCTACCCCTTTTATGCAACTTTAGAATTTTCAGGTTTGAGTGGAAAATTTCGGATTAAATCAAAGAGAGTCAATTGTGTGGAGATATTGCATATATTTTCGTTTTTGGGCGATTTCTCAATCTATAGAGATCCGATTGAGGAGATTTTTGATGCTAATTAATCTAGAGACATGAAATTTCTTTTTAACTTAGGAATCGGAATTAATTGTAGGCCCTAAGTAGATCAATTTTATTGAGGAAGATTAGGGAGAATCTGTCAAAGATCCGTTCGGGAGTAAGTGAAATAAGTTCGTTTTGAGTTTCTTCTGTGGTGAGGAATCTCTCCCTTGTGGGTTGCACGTTCAGGTGTCACGTAGGATGTCGGACACGTGTCTCACTAGGGTGGGGTTCCAACATGGTGACTATAGGGCATGGTGAGACAACAATGGTCAATGTAGAACGCTTTCAACATTTGACTTGGACTGCAGAACGCTTTCAACATTTGACCTAGACAATTTCGAAATACTTTCACAAAGTCTTATATGCAGTTAATCATCTTGCAAAAAGAGTCATTACTCACCACCCTTTACTAATACACCTCCTGAGATTCAACATAATTCAAAATTCTTTCCATATTTTCAGGTATATTTATATATTTAATTACTATTTTAATTATGTCCTTATGATTAATATTTATTTTAATAGATATTTTAATTTTTAATATTATATAGGAGCAATAAATGGTACACATATTGATACACATGTTTCAATCGATAAACAAATACCATACAGGTGTAAAAGAATTAATCTAGCCCAAAATATTATGTGTTGCTCATTTTACATGCATTTTAGATATGTAATGACTGGATGAGAAGGTGCTACAAATGACTCTCGAGTTCTTTTAGAAACAGTAACAAATCCAGCGAATCAATTTCCTATGCCTCCATAAGATATTATATTATTTTAAATAAACATAGTAATTATGATTCATTTTTAATTTTTTTGTGTTAATATTATGTTCTTTATATGTTAGGTAAGTTCTATTTGGTTAATCTAGGCTACAACAATATGCCTGAATTTTTTTCACCATACCGAGGCGAGAGATATCATTTGTGAGGTTATAAAGGAAAAGGAAGACCTCAACGTTTGCAGGAATTGTTTAACTACAGGCATTCTTCATTAAGAAATGTCATTGAAAGATATTTTGGCGATCTAAAAGTAAGATTCCTTATACTTAAAAGCATGTCGAGTTATGATATCAAGAAACAAAAATATATCGTTATTACTTGCTGTTTTTTATGCAATTATATTAGAATGTATGGACAAAGCGATGAATTATTTGACAATTGTGTTGAAAATCAAAAACAAATTAGGGAAAGTGAAAATGAAGATGTAAGTCCTCAAGTGGAGTATAATATCACTCTAGCACAATTTCGAAGTATGTCTTGAAAGCAAGATGAAATTGCTAGACGAATGTGGAATAATTATATTAGTTATAATTGATTTATGTTTCTTTTTGTAAATGACAATACTACTATGTTTTGAAGAATTATAATATGATGGACATCTTTTATTGATTAGAATGACTTAATATAATTTTCTAATTTATAAAATTATTTTATACATTTAATGCGTAAATTTTTTAATTATATTAATTTGCATATATTTTAATTTTAGATATAATGATACTTAATTAATGTAAAAACATAATATATTATATTAAAATTATTAACATAAGAGTATAGTTATAAAAATAAGAACAAGATGATAAAACCAAAAGTTTTTTATTTTTAATTTTTATTGCAAATTTCAACCAAACAGGTTTTTTTAATTTTTATATTAGAAATTTCAACCAAACAAGTTTATGTTTTTTAATTAAAAAACATATACCAAAAATTAAAAACTACAACAGAAAAACAGAAATGAAACTAAACGACCTCCAAAACAGTCGATTCAAAAATGTAAAAATCAACAAGTCTTTAACAAGTCATTTTTCACTTTCTCAATATGGCCAATCTATAATCGTAAAATCATTAGTTTCAACCCCTCAAGCATTTATCCAAACGTGTTTTTCAATATTAGAATATGACCTTCCCATGCGTTTGACCCTCACTTTTTAGATTATATATAGAATAATCCAATCTAGACTTATTCAGCTAAGCTAAACATTATATGCAAATATAACAATGACATTCAATCATAGGAGTAAGAAGTAAAATGAAGACTTTTGAAAACATACTTAGAAAAGCCCACATAAGTAGTTTTACGTGTATGATTAGAATTTAAAAGAAAAAGCATATTGGGCAATGAAAAGGGACAACTTTCGTGTAGGATTTTTTAACTAAATAAATGATAATTAATAACCAATGGAATAATGACACAGCAATTACTAAATTATAATAATCTTTTAACTAAATAAAAGACAACTAATAAAATTGTAACACTTGGACTTAACCAATAAAAATATGGCACGTAGACCACCAAATAAATAATTATCTGAGTTATAGCAATTCCAAATAACATATATAATGCTTGTGAGAAGTTGCATCATTTGACAGGCCAGCAAAGCTCATGAAATTTCAATAGCAACGGCCGAGAAAAATGGGGGATGTGTGGGTGTTGTTTTAGGTTCTTGTGCCACCAAGCTTATCTGATCGTGCTCATAAATATACACAACCTAACGGTGACTAAAATGCAATAGAAGGAACTCATTGCTCCGGCTTCTAACTAAAAAGTAGCGAACTATTATATGTTGATGAATAACAGTGACACCTTGAATCAAATTCAATAGACATTGGCTGAGATAAAATGATTGCCGTAGGTGGGTAATAGTCAGACGAAGGGATGCTAATCTATCATTTTCGTGGTTTATTATGATTGTTTAACTCCATGGGCATAAGAAGAACATCAGGATTTTCCGTTACAGTTGATAAACAAATATAATTCAGATTTACGTTAAAACTGGAGAAGAGATGAAAATCCTACTTACACGACAATCCCTCCAGAAATCTGATTCATATCTGCAAATTATTCTGCATATGTATAATATAGATGGAACCAAATTCCACATCGTTGACAAGCTTCATATTTTCCAGAAATTCCCTGCCTATTAAATAAAATGGGCTCTCACCCTCTCCATTTACTTGGGAAGTCTTTCACCTTTCTCCCATCTCCTATTCTTCAGTTATATTAATCAAACCAATGGTTTTGGGAATGAATCAAGCACCCAATACAAAACAGAAATTCCAGTGGTGGAAAGACGCGAGTTTTACTCCCTTCCCATTTTAATTCCATATCCGAGACCATAAGACATACCCCATGGAGTTCTTTCTGACATGGCAACTATGTATCAAAATAATGTCCAAGTAAACATACCTTATTGGCCTAATCACATATCCTAATAGAGGTTGCAAGATTATCCTAATCTGTTAATTTTGTTTTATTCAACTGTAAAAGGTAAGAAAAGAAGTAGATTTTAACAGCAACTCTATGACCATGCTAAATTAATGCTTTCTAGCTATTTGGTTGTGACGTACAATGTTGGAAAACTAATCCAAGCAGCATTATCAAGTAAATCGTGAGTCAAGTCTACCCAGCAGAGCATCCTCATCCTTATTAAGAATGAGCATTAAAATGGTAGCAAAGGTTTGCAACCTTTGATTGCAGAAATAGTATATGCAAGTGAATAGAAAGCATAAACCATACTACTCAGATGAAGAAACACAGTTTCCAAATTGATTTGAAGAATAAAATTCAGCTGAAGTTAAGCAAGAGGAAACTACATGAAAAAGTTATGGAAAACCAAATGAGTTTGTTGCTTTCTTAACACAGACTATATTAAGATCTAGATTTTCAAGATGGCATCATTTTATTACTATGGAGGGTCACGCCACAAATATTCAGAGAAACAGAAGAAAGAACTATCGAATAACAAGGGCTTATCCTTCCCCAAAATGGTAATCTAACCTCCAAAATAAAATAAAACAAACAACCAAACAAAGGACAAACTCAGGCCAAGTGAAGTCCAACAAAATATTGTACTACGCAGATTATTACAAATTATTAGAAGACCCAGGCTCAGTGTGCTGCTTCCACCAGCTTCTGTGAAAACACAAATAGGTATCAGAAAACAGCTGCAATCTTACAGAGTAACACAATTTTGAAGGAATAAAATATTAGTAATCGTTGGATTCACTGCAAATATAAAACTATGTTCAATGAAAAATTAGGTAGGCATGTCATTCATACTAACATAGAAACTCTTTCCAAGACCTTTTTCTATTCAAGTATGAGCTTTACATTACATGGTTAGTTAGCTAATTAGTCCAATCAAACCAGAAAATAGAATGAAGGACATAGGAGCTTCTTTGAGCTTTCAGAAACAAAGATATGTGCGCAAGCCATCTAGAACCCACCTAGTGATTCTTAGCTTAGATATTAAAAATCTCAAATTTGCATAACATAGTTGGTCGATCTAAATCTCTTGAATTGTAGCGTTGCTGATGCGCACAAATCTTTCATTTTCCAGTAACCGTGCTGATAATTCTGGAGATAACAGTTCTACAACTCACAAGAAGAAATTGTGTTGAAACCAAATGCAGAAAAAGGCACCATGACAGCCCAAGGTGCATGGTTATGTCTATCCAAACTGTTCACCATGCATTCTTGGTGCGAATCAAACCATATAACATAGAGGAAGGGGTATCCTTAAAAAGATCTATTTGAAAGCTCTGAAATCAAAGGAAAAAAATGAATATGTTGCCCACCAGGAAAGACAATTTTAACTTTCACGGGAAGCTGAAATGCTATCTAAAATACAAAACACTGTTCTCACAAAGTACTTCAAACGTTAAATGATATATTTGGTAGTTCATGTGGGAAAGAATTTTCCTATATTCTCATATATTGAATAGGAGTATACAGCCATATATAAGACATTACAAGTAGGAATTTAAATCTGGAAAGTAATCTAAAGCTATCTAATGTAATCCCTTAATTTAAGGAATTTCAAACTTATCTTATCTTATCTATTTACAGCCTATCCATATCTAAGTATAATCTATTTACAACTTTTAATATCTCAACACTCTCCCTCAAGCTGAGGAATAGATGTCTTCCATTCCCAACTTGTATACAAGATCATGAAAACTTGAACTGTTCAGCCCCTTTGTTAAAACATCAGCTACTTTACGTTTTGATGGAACATAGGACATACACACTAACTCTTCTTCCAATTTTTCTTCAATGAAATGTCTATCAATCTCAATATACTTTGTCCTATCGTGTTTTATAAGATTATGAGCAATATTGATGGCTGACTTATTGTCACAATAGAGTTTCGTAGGGCTGTCCCATTGGACTCTCAAATCATCTAGAACAATCTTCAGCCAGAGTAGTTCACACAGTCCTTGAGCAATAGCCCTAACTTCTGATTCTGCAGATGACCTTGCCACCACATTTTGCTTCTTGCTCCTCCACGTTACCAAATTTCCTCCAAGAAACATACAGTACCTTGTAGTTGATCTTCTATCCACTATAGAACCTGCATACTCAGCATCAGTACAAGCTTCTAAAGCAAGAGTATTGTTTTTCTTGAACAAAATTCCTTTTCCCAGACTGGCTTTCAAGTAATGTAGCACCCTATAAGCAGCTTGAAGATGAGGCTCTCTTGGATCATGCATGAATTGACTGATCATGCTTACCGAGTATGCTATGTCTGGCCAAGTATGAACAAGATATATGAGTCTACCAACTAGTCTTTGATACATCCTTTTATCAACAACTGGTTCTTTAGCTTCTCCCAACTTGTGGTTTGGATCCATTGGTGTAGAGACTGGCTTACACCCAATCTTCCCTGTTTCTACCAACAAATCAATCACATACTTCTGTTCAGATATGAAAATCCTTTGTGTGGAATATGCCACCTCAATATCGAGGAAGTACCTTAGTTTCCCAAGTTCTCTTGTCTCAAACTCTTTTACTAGTCTTTGCTTCAATTCATGCTTCTCTTTCTCATCATTTCTAGTCACTATGATGTCATCCACATAGAGTATAAGTGCAATAACTCCCTCTACAACCGAATGTTTAATGAAAAGGGTGTGATCACCTAGGCTTTGTTTATACCCAGACTCCCTCACGAATTTTGCAAATCTCCCAAACCAAGCTCTAGGAGATTGTTTTAACCCATAAAGGGCCTTCCACAGCTTGCAAACTTTGCTACCGTGTCTCCCTCATCTAAGTCTCCATGGAGAAATGCATTATTAACATCATATTGTGAAGGAGCTGCCAATTAAGGTGGGCAACCAATGACAACAGAATTCTCACAGTTTTCATCTTTGCAACTGGGGTAAAAGTCTCTTGATAATCAATACCATAGGTTTAAGTGTACCCTTTGGCCACCAATCTAGTTTTATATCTCTCAAGAGATCCGTCAGCCTTATATTTGGGTGTGAAAATCCACTTACAATCAACAATGCTTTTCCCTTTCAGTTTATCAACAATCTCCCATGTTCTATTCTTTTCCAATGCATTCATCTGCTCGCTCATAGCATCCCTCCATTCCCTTTTTGACAATGCCTTAGAAACGATGTTAGGGATAGTAATAGTATTTAAACTCACAATGAAGTTTTGGTAGGTTGGTGACAGGCGATCAAGAGAAACATAGTGAGATAGAGGATAAAGTGGTCGTTTAGTGCATTATCTAGTTCCTTTCCTACAGCAATAGGTTAAAAAAATTGTGTGTAAAAGTAAGTCGGATCATACCATGATTTCTTTTCCAGAGTCTGAGTTGGATTCTTGAACCTGTGTCAATTCCGAAACGACCTTCCTCCTTGAATACACCTGAGTAACGCTGGTTGGGACAAGTGATGACACAGGTTCAGTAGTAGAATTGGAGAACTCGGATGTAATTGGTTCAGAGGGCTCGGTTGTTTTAACACTACGAGCTGGAGCAGGAGGAAGGTCAAGGGTTTTAAGTGGTTCGAAGGACTCATAAGTGCTATCTTCCATCATTGAAATCTCCCCCTGAAGAGAGGACTTGGAGAAAAAAGGTTTATTTTTTGTGAAGGTGACATCTGTAGAGATATAAAATTTCCTAGATGACGGATTATAACACTTGTATCCCTTTTGAGTAGGTGAGTAACCAAGGAAGACACATTTGATGGCTCGGGGTCTAGTTTGTCACTATGTTGGTTATGAACATGAACAAAGGCAGTGCATCCAAATACCCTAGGTATGAAACCATTTGGGGTTCTGGAGTGTAGGTAGAAGCTATTAAGAATTTCTATAGGTCGTCTAACACACGTGATGGAAGTCTATTTATCATGTATGTGGCTGTAACAACTGCCTCTCCCCAATAGGATTTGGGGACATTCCCTTGAAAGAGTAAGACTCGGGTGGTGTTGAATAAGTGCCCATTTTTCCTTTCTACTACCCCGTTTTGTTGAGGTGTGTTAACGCATGATGAATTATGGATAATGCCCTGCGATTGAAAGAAAGGTGACAAAGTCTGGTTGAAGTAGTCTCTGGCATTGTCTGTCCTAAAGCTTTTTATTTTAACCCAAAATTGGTTTTGAATCAGAGTGAAATTTAGGTATAACAAAGCTAACATTAGATTTTTGTTTAAGCAGAAAGAGCCATGTTACCCGAGTACAATCATCAATTAAGGATACAAACCAACGAGCCTCAAAGACATTAGGTATATTAGAGGAACCCTATATGTCACTATGAATCAAATAAAAAGGATGAGAGCTTCTTTTATTGCTAACAGGAAAAGATACTCGAGTATGTTTTGCAAATTCACAAACATCACAATGAAATTTAGAAATATCTAATCCTTGAAACAAATGAGGAAACATAACGTTAAAACTTTAAAAGATGGATGACCTAAGCGTAGATGATATAGCCAAATGGTATCTTTATTTGAGGAACTGAAAAATGACAAAGATAGGTTGCTCCTAACTCTTTGAGGCAATTCAAGTAGGTAACGGCCACCCCTTTCCTTAGCAAGTCCAATCCTCCTCCCTGAGACCTGATCCTAAAAAACTCATGAAGGAAAGAAAGTAGCATAACATTTAAGATCATAGGTAAGCTTTTGAATAGAAAGTAGGCTAGCCAACATTTTTGCAATATGGAGAACCCTTTTTAGAATAAAGGTAGGTGTGATGTGTATATCTCCGAAACCTGCAATAGTAACTAGAGAGTCATTGGCCACTACAATCTTTTTGTTGCTTGGGCATAAGGTATAAGTGTGAAAGAGTTGAGATGTGGGTGTCATATGGTCTGTGGCACCCGAGTCTATTACCAAGAATTAGTATGAAGATTTTATGAGGCATTCATGCAAATAGGGAGTAAAGGTTTACTTGAAGGAGCCAAAGAACAAGTCTTAGACGGTTGTTCAATAGTCCCCAACAAGCTTCTCAGCTTCTCAATTTCTTCACTGTTTAATTCCATTGTTCCTGAATTTTCCTCTCAACTTTAGGCTGATCTACCATATGTGCTTGGGACCTCTGCTGCCCCCCATGGTTTCCCCATTCTTGACTTGGTGGTTTATCGTGTATTTTCCAATATGTCTCCTTCGTGTGCCTTGGTTTCTTGCAATGGGTGCACCAGAGGTTGTCCTTATTCTCCTTCCCCTGATTTTCTCTACCAAATTGCTTAGATAGATCACCTTTTCCTTTGTCCTGATGATCAGTTTTTGCTAATATGATTTTTAGTTCAAGTATAACACTCCTTCGACTCTCTTCTGCTCGAATCAATGAATTCTAGAGACGGAGTGCCTCTTTTCCAAGGATTTGGATCCTAAGCAGATCAAATTCAACATTCAGCCCAGCCAAAAAATCATACACACGGTCTTTTTCAATGAAGTTCTTCAAGATGATATCCTCAGGGCATTTCATCTCAAAAACTTGATAATGATCGAGTTCTTGCCACAGATTCTGCAGCAAGTTTGCATATTCTATGAAAGATTTATCTCCTTGCTTAGTAGCTACAGTTTTGATCTTGATCTCGTACACTTGAGAAACATCACAAGCCTTCGAGTATGTGCAACAAATATAGTCCCAAATCTCCTTTGTAGTGAAAGAAAACATGCATGTGTCACTGATCATGGGATCCATAGAATCCCATAGCCAGGACATTATCATGGAATCCTCTTCATCCCATGCTTCAAACATTGGGTTATCCGTAGTCGGTCCTGTTCTAAGAAGATGACTAAGTCTCCCTTTGCCATTGAGGTATGTACGGACAAATTGAGACCATTTGAGATAGTTCTTCCCATTAAGCCTATAGGAAGCCTGAATATTTTGTAAATCTCCAATTTTCTGAATGGTGCCGAATTCTTCTGGAGGGTTAGATCTGGTGGAGACAGAGGCTTGAGAGGTTGACATGATTAAGAAGAAGATACTGCAGTGAAGAAGAAGATACTGTAGCGATGAAGGCTGGAACACAGAAGAGAGGTAAGGAGGAATGCAGCGATGAAGGCTGGAACACACGAGAGAAGAATAAAAAAATAGGGTTTCGGTAGTGCAGCAATAAAGGCTGCTCAAAGGACAAATTCGGGAAACAAGAAGCCCTACGGCTCTGATACCATGTGGGAAAGAATTTTCCTATATTCTCATTTATTGAATAGGAGAATACAGCCATATATAGGACATTACAAGTAGGAATTTAAATCTGGAAAGATATCTAAAGCTATCTAATGTAATCCCTTAATTTAAGGGATTTCAAACTTATCTTATCTATTTACAGCCTATCTATATCTAAGTATAATCTATTTACAGCTTTTAGTATTTCAACAGTTCATAACAGCTATGTTAAGCATTTATGTTCAGCATACAATTTCACTTTAAGATTGGTTAAATTCTTCTCATTGTACTAAGCATTTAAATTCAGCATACAACTGCATTTTAAGATTAACCAATTTCTTCTCATAATATTAGTCTTTTCATGTCAGGATAGTAAAAACTCCGTCCATACGATAGACTGTTATTAATAAATTGAGATAGTTGGACTACTCGTATTGCACCTAAACACCAGATACTAGACGTGGATAAAGGGAAAAAGGACACCAGATTCGAACACCAAATTGTAACAGTGATTGTCCGACAATGCCGTAAAAGAAACATAAGTAGATATGACCTACGGCGTATACGTTAACGAGTGATATCAAGTGTTAATACCTCTTGCTTCTTGCCTTTGCCTCCTGTAAAAAACTTGTAACCCCCGAAAATAAGAAGACCCCAACCAGACAAAGAAACAAGCACAAACTGCAAAAAACACCACCAAACTCAGTCAATCAATTACAGGCATATGGGGCTTTCCATGTGACGCTAATAGTCCACTTTGGCACAAAACAGATGACTTCAATCACTATGACACGATTGGATTTCACAAATCGCTAAAATTTAGAGAAAGAAAATTGAAGACATACATGCTCTTCCTTCCACTTAGATGGGCTCATAGGGTCTTGCCAACAGTTGATTCTCGGAGGTCCATGGTGATCTGCGGCGCCAGCGAGACCACGGCGGTGGACGAGAGAGAGTGGTTGAGGAAAGGACATTCGGGAAATAGAAGTAGCTCGACGAGCTACCGCAGCCGCCGCCAAAGTAGGCATGACTGAGCCGGGGCAATCTCAGGGAGAGAGAGAGGCAGGTAGGGAGAGAAATGCGGCTAAAGAGAAGATCGTAGAAGGAACCTAGGGAGGCTGGAGGGCGTCATTTTGTTATAAATGTCTGTTTTTTAATTAATTATTGCTAATTTGCATTTCATCGTGTTATTATTGTTTTCTTTTTGGAAATTGAATAAATATATGATTCTCCCCATCTATGATTACTTCCCTTTTAGTCTAATCAGGGAATGAAGCTCTGCCAGCACAGGTAGTCCAGTTGGTCATTGGGAAAAAAGTGAGTCCAAGGTTTTGGGTTCGAGTCTCGGCAACGGCAGTGTGGGAGTTCATCCAATGTGGTGACTCCTTGTGCGCACCGAGCACTGGGTCGTCTTTCCGAGAAGCTGGCTGGGATCAGACCGTAATTTACCTCCCTCACACAATGTCGGGCCGGAGTGTGGGGGCGCCTAGGGTAGGCATTCCACCTTTTGAGTCCAAGGGAATGAAGCTCTTGACAAGCCAATTATCATACCAAAATTACGTCTCTACCATTCCCAACGATACTCTTGAATTCCTTGCGCATTTGACTTCTCAGTCTCAATATTTCCTTAAGGGGTCCAAGTTGTATTAGTTTTACGGTTAAAGGATGTAGTGGTGATGTATTGATGAGTCCATACGGTGAATCTTTTTCAGAATCCAAATGCATCAAACATATAAATAACAAAGTCCTAGCTTATTGAGTCAAAGACTTTGTGAAAATCTACCTTAATGGCACAATTTTTTGGGAAATTCCTTCTGCTATAAAACCTGAACAATTCTTAAGCAAGTAAAATGTTAACACCTATCAATTTGCTTTGAACAAAGGTACAATAGGAGTTGCTGATAATTTTAATAACCACTTACTTTAGTCCATATGTAAGAATGTTGGCAATTATTTCGTAGAAGGTGTTACAATAAGAAATAGGCCTAGAATTTAGGATAGAAGCAAGATTAAGGGTCTGGGAAAGAGAGGGATGACTGTTTTGCTCACCTCTTTCAACATTTTTATGTTGGTAAAGAATTCTAGAGTTGTATTTGTTGGGACTCCACCCTTGCGAGTTACGTGCCGACGTCCTATGTGACATCTAGGCGCGCATCCCAGAAAGTTGGTGTGCCCACACCAAGTCAAACCTCAAAAATGAACTCATCTCACTTACTTCCAAATAGATTTTGGGATAACTCAAAAAGGAATTTCAATAAAACTTCTACACAACACTTGTTCCCTATTGTCTTACGATTCTAACGACACCAAAAACGCTCAATTTGGTTCAGAAATAAAGAAGTTATGGCCAAAACACTGTCGGGCTAAAAATAAACCAATACTGAATACTATACCCAACTTCACTTCAGAAATTGAAAGTATTAGGGCCCAAATTGAAAATTGATTCCTTCAGATCAGTTATAGCTCCATGTCTCTAGTTTAATTTGAAACAAAAATCAACTCAATCGGAGCTCTACAGATCAAGATATTGCCAAAATACTGAAGCATGTTTAGAAAAATATCCAACTCATACTCTTTTAACCAATCCTCTCACTTTGATTCAATACATCTTTTCCAAATTAATATCAAAAGCTATACATTTTTATGGAGAGGTAGAGGAATGTCTTAGGAATCCAACGCTTCAAAAATCAGGTCAATCGGAGGTCAAACGAAAAAGTTATGGCCAAAAGAGTGGAGAGAGATCCGATAAGGGAAAAATCCGGTAGCATCGCACTCGCGACGCGCGATGTGCGCGAGAGGCCGCGGCCTCGCGACCGCGTTCTGCGCTCGTCTGAGCAAGGCGTCGTGACGCGTCGCACTGAAGAGGCGCGCCCGAGGGAGGCCTGCCTCTTGGTCTTTTTTTTCTCCCGACATCCTAACTTCCAAAATTCATATCTTTTGATCCAGAACTCCAAAATTTGCAAATTTGGTATCACTGGAAAGCTAAAAGAAAGCTCTACAACTTCCATGAAGGACTTAAAAATAATTTCAATCTCTAAAAGGGTCAAAAGTCCACAAAAAATTGACTGTTCGATAATTTCATCCTAAACATCATCATTACTTCTAAAAATCATAACTTTATACTCCATTGTCCAAAAATTTCATACTTTATATCAACGGAAAGATAAAAAGGTAATCTACAACTTTCATGAAGAACTTAAAAGCAATTTCTGCCTCTATAAGGGTCAAAATTTAAATCAAAGTGGCTATCCCGAAAGTTCACCCTAAACAACATCCAAACTTCAAATGATCATAACTTCGAGCCCCGATATCGAAAAATATCATACTTTATAGCGTTAGAAAGCTGGAAAGACAAGCTACAACTTTTATTAAGACAACTTTGGCTAATTATATCTAGATCAATACAGTTTTTCAGTCAAATTTTTTGAACACCATTCCTACACCTAGGATGGCTTGCTAAACCCAATTTTACTTCATGTTCATCCACTACTAAGTACCTTTCGGTACTTTTGAGCTCCACCTCAACCAATTC
>JAOTBA010000009.1:9635714-9646309 GCA_025629845.1 Erythroxylum squamatum | reverse complement strand
AAATTATAAACATGAAACCCACCTTATTTCCTTGCTCAATACTTGTTCAAAATGCATCTACTCCCCTTGCTCCTCTTGCCTCTCTCTTGATGTTCTTCACAATGTCAAAATCCCCAAATCAATAGGAAATTCAAATTGAGAAACCCATAAGACATAATCACCAAAATTGATCTTAGAATTCATAAACCCATACCATTCTTAAGCTATCTAAACCAACACCCTTTCAAAATCTAACAAATCAAAAATCCTCTTACCTTGATTCCTTTACCAAATGAGAAGTTTCTTGGCTCATAAGGAAGCCCTCATCTTCTTCCACCTTTTTCCTTCTTGAACCACTTGAAAACCACTCTTGAAAACCCAAGAAAAATCAAACCCTAGCTCTTTCTTCTTGCTTTTCTTCTCTTCTCCACGATCTCTCTCTCATTTCTCTCTTTTCTTTGTCATTTTCCTCTCAATTTCGTGCCTCCCCTTCCTTTTAAAGCAAGACCACCATTTATTTACCATTTTGCCATTAATGAATGCACAAAGACCCTTCTACCCTTATATAATAGCCTTGTAACTTAAATGGCTTAGTGTTCTTCCCAAAATGCCCTCATTCATACATACTCTTGCTACTTAATTCAACCAAATCATATCTTAAAATCCAACCAACATTAACACAATAATTAACTCCAAATAAAATAATTAATCTAGCAAAACCATATTTAAAATCATGCTTAACTCCTTCCAAAAACAAGACCTTTTTCTAATCATGCAATTGAAGGAATTTGATAGCACTTCCTTCTAGACAAATATTCTTCATTGTCTCAATTTTCTAATGACATCAAAAATCATTTAATTTGGTTCCATAGTCTAAAAATTATACCCCAAACAATTTCGGACTGTTACTAAACCGAGACTGTACACTATATCCAACTTCACTCCAGAAATTGAGAGCCTTAAGGACCGAATTGAAATTTTATTCCTTCAGGCCATTTGTAAATCCATGTCTCTAGTTTAATTTGAAACAAGAATCAACTCATTTGGATCTCTACAGATCGAGATATCGCCAAAATACTGAAGCATACTCAATGAACATATACATTTTCCAGCTTTTAACTTCCAACATTTCATATATAACCCATCTTGTATCAAAACCATCTTTTCTATTCCATTTCAAATTCAAGAATTATCTCTTTTTCTTTACACATAAATAATCGCCACCAATTTCTCATTTAATCGAAAAGTTCGGGGTCCAACAATGACCCCTTTCTAGATTGTATATGGAAGAGACCCTCCTCCTCTACATCCTTTTGTTCCTGGCGAGACTAAAATTGCTGAATTGGAGGTTCAGTTGTGGGCTCATGATGATATGCTGCAAGTATTACGAGCCAACCTCTTGCGAGCTCAATCTCGAATGAAAACCCAAACAGAATCCAAACGAAGGGACTTGATATTCGAGGTAGGCGATTCAGTATTTCTGCGATTGCAACCTTACAAACAGAAATCGTTGGCTAAACGTACCTATCACAAACTTTCACCATGCTACTTTGGCCTTTATACCATTATCCGCAAAGTGGGACCAGTTGCCTATGAACTACGACTCCGTCCCTCATCTAAGGTCCACGCAATCTTTCATGTATCCTTTCTTCAACTAGCAAAAGGTTTCTCCACCGAACAACACCCCCTCCTTTACCGATCACTGCTAACTGGGAAATGGTTGTTGAACCAGAAAACATTTTAGGACATCGTTGGTTGAAAGTTTCAGGTGTACCTACACTAGAATTATTGGTAAAATGGCATCAACGTCCTGTGGAGGAGGCTAGCTGGGAAGAATATGACCTCCTTGCTAATCAGTTTCCTCATTTTCGCCTTGAGGACAAGGCGAATTTTCAGGGGGAGTGCACTGATACAATTCCTCCTTTACAAACTTATTTTAGGAGGCCACATGGATCATCATTCACTGATACACGTGGGACCTTATCTGCTGCTGCTGTATCTCAAAGAGATCCTGAGCCAGTTGAAAGATAGTTGCTGAAATGAAGCGTGGTTCTCATCCCTAGATACCTCTTTGACCTAGTGATTATAAATACACCATGGGGCCTTAGCTTTGGGCATTCTGAAATTAACATTGTTATTCGCTGATTGGGAGGTTTGTCCACTCCATACGGACTGAGATTATTAAGGAAATAGTGTTGAGATTTTTGCATTATTTCATTTAGTAAATTCGTTCTATCTTTATTTGTTCCTTTCATTTTTTTGGGTCTTAGCATTCAATCTCAGCTTAGGCAAGCTAACACCACTAATATAGATATGCTTTATAAACTGATTGCACCTAGTTAATCAAAAATGGAATCTTCTATTCCTCCAAACCATATATATTGACTTGAAGAATATCACGTGACAAATTTCCTTAATTCATCGTTGTTGTACACCATCTTGTTTTCTTTTTGTTGAGATTAATTGCTTATGTTCATGGTTTTTGAATTTGTTCATAAAAAGAAAGTAATCATCGTGTTGTTAGATCTTAGACTATATTATTTGTCTTCATTAACTGGAGGTCACAATAAAATAGTTAGTATTTCATTCTTTAGAAATATCATCATGTTTATAAGTATCGCAGTTTTACAATAATTCTAATCTACTTTTTTTGTAGGAAGGTGATGATTAAGACTGGATGAAGGTACTTGGTGAAGGATTTTAAAGTGCCTATAGATATTGGTTTTGGTTTGTATTTTGGTTAATTCACTTATATTCTATATGAAATGGAGGAAGATAATATAGGTGAATATTTTAGCTAGCAATTTTTGGCCATTGTATTATGAATATGTTAAAGGTTCAATTCTATAAGTCTTTATGAATTATATAGCATATAGAAATGCATTTTTTTGGTTATTGACATTTGATAGTATGTATGTAATTAAAACATACAATAATGTATATATACTGCTTTTAATGTAAACATGGATGTTGCCTACTTAATTGTAAGAGTTTGCTTTTATATTAAAATATTATTAGTAATGAAAGAATATATTTTTTCGACTCTTCAGCTGAAATGAAATTTCTTATTGATCAAAGTGAATAATTAGATTAAATGGAGAACTTACATGAAGCTGCAAATGGCAAAGTTCTTACTAAAGCTAATAGAAACAATTTGATCGGGTTAAAACATATCGGTTTAGCTGGCTGGGATTTCTTCGTCAGCGGCTATCAACTAATGCTCTGTTGGGGACAAAACTTATGGTCGCAAGTCAGGAAGGCGCTTCTTTTTGCGTTCTTGCTGCTAGCGATGTAGTTGCTGTTGCCACAAATTTGATTGCATTACATAGGATTTCATACTCCTTTCCTGTATCTGCTCCAACAGATTCAAATAAATTATGCAAGTAAATATACTTCGATAATACACTGTAACTTGCAAGTAAGAATCATACGGTACCTCTAACAGAGATATTCCCTCCAACAGCTCTCTGCATTCCCCCAACAATAGCTTCTCTTGCCTGACCACCGCTGCTAATTGTGAAAGTAAAGTAACAGTTTTCCCAGCCTGCGGTGCGAACAATGTTAAACTCAAACAAAGAGAGCATAGAAATCATTGACTTCGACAAGTTGTTGCTTACTGAAAATGACAACTTGATAGATCCCATCATATCTGAGGCTTGTCTAATAGCATTAGAAACTGTCTCAAAATCCACCTAAAATCAAGTATCTTTCGTTAGTTTCCAATTCAATAAATAGTAAAATAGATAGGAAAGTTTCAGTGCGAGTTTAGATTGTGGAACTGACCTTTGCACCTTCCAGGAGAGGTACTCTGCTGACGACAGAATGCAAACATTGTTTTATCATTGAAACTGCCGATGAGTGGTGCCTGTCCATAAATCCCCATGATTCCAATAGTTTCATCTGCATCATTTCTAAGGAATTAGCTTCGTTAACCTAGGTTTATGATATGAAATTATACACAAACACACACATATATATACAGTTTTTCACTGACTTGGGAATTTAGAATGACATTCAGCTTCATCTCCATCTTTTCCTTCTCAAGTTTCAATCTCTTCTGGATTACAGAATGTTGCAGTCTTTCCAGACTAAACCATGCAGATAACAAATGGTTCTGCAAATGCATCAGATGAATGTTCTTTTATGAGTATGACAGATACCAATTGACAGCCGTAATTGTTATTACTGTTGGTGTGACATAAGAAATTCTAATTTCTAAAACGTCATGCTCCGTAGAATGTTTGCAATGTTCAACAACTCACGGTGCAGAAGTTTTTTTCTGTTGATTCAACTGGTATTTATCATTTGAATTTGCACATCCTACACAGGATCATACCTCCGATTTGTCATTTATGTTCTTATTCACAGCATCAGCTCTAGCATTTGCATATCGCCATTGCATCAGACGATTTTGCAAGAGTCTTAACTGATGAATGCTCTCTGCATCTCCTGTCACCAGCAGCAATGAGCTAGGCGATGACGATTTCTTACCTTTGAGTAAGTCCAGCCCCAAACTCAGCAGTTTTTCTACACCTTTACGCCTTGAAGGACTCGAATGTGGTGGCCTGAAATTTGTAAATGACAACGGCCTTTCCTTACTCTCCACAGACATCGGTGTTGCTCCAGATCGCCCTGGTGATAGCGCCCATTGAGACGTACCATTCCCATGTACGCCCAAAGAATTAATCCTCTTAATTGGATTTTTCACAGTAAACTTCTTGATTTTGGTTGAGTTTAGATTATCAGAATCTGATGTCTCCCTTGGATGCCTTGTTGTATCTTGCAAGTACTTGGAGGAAACCTCTCTACCAGATTTTGTCGACCATGTACTTGAAGCCGGAGAAGGAAACTCCAAAGTTGAAGAGTTGAAATCACTGCATTCTGATTCAAAGTCATTGCTATCCATAAAGGGATCTGATATTGGATGGGATGAGCTTAAACGATTTCTAAAGAGTGAACTTTCATCGACGGACAGCCTTCTGGGAATAATACGAGAAGCTGTTGAAGAGAGTGAGCTTTTTCCTGGAAAGTTGAACTTTCCAGTATATCTCATTGAACCTCCAAAGAATGGTCTATGATTTTCCTTGGTGCTTTCTTTCTCTTTCTCATTCTCAAACCTAAACTCCCTGTAGCTTCTCTGCTTATTAAGAGAAACCGAGTTGTTAGCATTCGTAGGTTTGTCAGCCAATCTCTCATCAGCAAGAGAGCCTCCACTTTTATTCTTTGATGACGATGAAGGCCAAATGCCACGTACAACTCCAACGTCATCAGAACTTGTTTGATGCTTTGTGCGGGTTGGTTTTGGACGTACTGGTGAGGAAGATTGGTTTGGAGACGGTATTCCACCATTGCTTGACCGTGTTGGTGAATAAAGAAAACGTGAGTTGATCTCGCGAGATTTTGGCCTTCTTTGTTTCAAAGATTGATCGGAGACACAGAGTAGTGGTTCATTGTCAGTCTTCATAGTCCCTTAACAGAAGAACGAGAGGGAATCTGTTAAGATTGAGGTTTAGCCTTTAGAGGGTTGTTTTATTTTTAAAAAACTGGATAAGAGATAAAACAACACACATGTAACAACTGGCCGGCTAGTCCTCTTAACTAGTCTAGTAATTGCGTCGACAAATGTTATATGAAATACATGCTTGCAGTAGTGGTGTGGTTTGAGAGTTGCTGCTTTGCCGGCACTTGACGTTACGATTGAACTGGTGGGCTTCTTCCACGTGTCCAATGCTTTTTCCGCAGGTATCTGACAAACGGACTCGGTACAAGTCTGTCAGTGGCGACTGAGATGCCAAAGCTCTCATCTTTTTGTCAATTATGTACGACTTTTTCAAACTTTATAAATATATCTAAAGCTAAAACGATCTTAACCACCTAAAGCCGAGCAAGCCTGCGTTTGTTCACCTCAGATCATGTCCCGTAAATATAGATCGACCTTTGATCATTTAAGATTGAGCTTGTTTTAACCCCTTCGAAGCTGCTTTTGCGGCACGCTTGCGGCTTGCATCTTAATCACCTTATAGACTTACTATCAGAACCAATGATGGTATCTAGTAAAAACAGAGACGAAGCAAGTTAATGGAAGCATATTTGGCAAGAGATCTCTATGGGACTCCATATATGTATATATACACACACATATATATAAGCCGAGCAGCCTAGCTGACATTAATGAGCTAGAAATAGGGTAAAGTACAGAACATGGCTAGGAAATGGGAAAGGAGAAACAACTGTACTCACTTAGTCGACAAATGTTAGTTCTTAATAGATAATATTTGATATTTATGTGAGAATATAAAAAATATATATATACAACAACAGGCACTTGTAGAAGTAGAACCATCAGTAACGCCTAATCTGGCAAAATTAGCAGTGTATTGGACCCCGAGACATTTATTGGAGAAAGTGAAACTAGTGAAAGTTGCACCGTTGTAATAAAGGATGAGAATAATCTAAATACTTGTCCCAAAGAGGTTTGTACTTTTCCATCCCAATTTTCAACCAGGGTTTTGCATTTCCATTGAAGTGCAGCACAGCACCTCTCTCTATCAAGTGAGGATCAACATTCGTGTAGCCCAATCCCAGAACATGCCATGATGGATCTAATGCCTCTGTCAACCCATAGAATGTCAACAGTCCTGGTGGCAAAGTACCCAGTTTCCACAGCGCCCGGTCCACATTCTTTGCTTGCCAGTAGTGGTAGATGTTGGTTACATTTCTTTTCCTCCATTCAACCAAGTCGAAGACATTCATCCCAAACGCCCAACCACATGCATCAGGATCAAAATGTTCCCGTATAAGAGGATGAGAGTAGTTAAGGTACTTGTGGTATCTGTGAAAAGTCTCCATGCATGTCTCTACTGCTCCATTAACATTTCCATTCAAATCAATTGAAAAGAGGGCCGAAAGATCCTTCTGAACGACTACATCATCGTCAAGAAATATCACCTTCTTCAATGCAGGAAAAACCTCAGGAATATAGAACCTGAGATGATTAAGCATGGACAGATATTTTGGGTTCCGGAACTTGATTGGCGTCCTGCCATCATCACTATGGCCTGAGAAGTAGTAATTTTGTGTTTCGGAGTCCTGGAGCTGCTTCAGAACAGGAACATAAGAAGCATTCATCCATTTGAAATCTTCAAACTTCTGAACCTCTACAGTCACGCCCCAAAGATTTTTCATGGTAAACCAAGCCTTCATTGCAGCATAGTTTATCTCATCCGTTACGATATGGAAGACAACCTTATTGGGATTTTTGGAGCTTATGGCTGTTGAATTGACCACAACTGAAGTTGCAAGGATATTGTCAGAAAAGACGCAGAAGTGGTAAAGACTGTTGTCCGTAAGTTTTTCGTGAATTTGCAACCGTTCATTAATTCTCTTTTGCATTTTTGAATTTTCAAACCAGTGCGTAGTTAGCTGAATACCAAGGCAATAAAGACCTTTTGGAACTTCTTCAGCAGCAATTTGTCCATACTTTGAACTTTTCTCACTAACAGAACTCATTTGTTCTTCTAGAGCTTGGATCTTGGCTTTTAGTCTCATAATCATAGTTGCACTATCATAATGGTATTGTTGGGCTTGGTAGAGCAAAGTTGCCATTTCACGGATTGCTGCTTCCGACTCAGTGGTTGTTAAAGGAGCTCTCCTTGTTGCAGTATTTGAAAGTAGGAGCTGTGAATTTCGTATTTGTGCACTTAATTCCCAGGCAAACTGGAGATTGTTGCTTTCTTTCGCAATCACCACGAAAGCTTTAGCAAGAGAAATTTGTTCACTAAGTTGCCTGGTTACAGAGTTGGGGCTTAGCATTTCTTCAGTGATGTTTAATCCATCCATAATTCTGCGACGTCTGTGATGATTCTGGAAAAGAATATAGCAAATATTATTTAAACTTTCATAAGGGAAAACCTGAATGTCAAAGAAATGAATAGAATCACCCATGACATCATTTTCCCTACAAAACTTGGGAGTATGTATTCAAGTGAAAGATACTAGATACCCATTAGAGCATTGCAAACTTAAAAGGTGGATACTCAGCATCCAGCATTGATGTTCTATTTCCTCGTGAAGTTTTCCCAACCAAGAAAATTATCAATACTGATTAAATTTATCAGTCACTAGGAAATAGATCCTTTTGCGAAGAGCAAGGAAGTACACAGTTAAAAGTAAGTCCTCTGTATATAAGGAGAATGCAGGATAAACAATGGAAAAGAATACATCATGGTGTCATATTTAACCTGCCAACAATAGTAAAGAAAAGAAAAAGAAACCAAAAAAAAAACAATGCTACCGTCTTTTAACCAGTTCATATTTTTTAAGTTCTATCTTCATGGAACCATCATATATGACACTATCCTTTTACAGATCATCCAAAGTTATCAAATTTCCACAAAGCAAGAAATATATCTATCACGTCTTCCTGAGTGCCTATAAGAAGCTGAATGGGACAATTTGGATATATCATGGATTTGGCGAGCAACACTGCTAGAACCTTGAATGGAGATTAAAGAGGCAGAATATTTGTCTAACAATGTGATAGTATACTGCCAGCAGCCTTTAAAACATATATGATTGATCAAAAGAGAAAAAGAATCTGCTTCAGAGTGCAATTTGAACTGTAATTAATAACTTTAAGTCATTCAGCAAAACTAGTGGTGGTAATGCTTTTCAAAGAAGGATAACTTCAGGCCACAATTATCTGTACCCGCTTAATTGCTAGCTAAAAAAGCTTCATAACTGTATCTGTCAATTGATACTATCTATCTATCCTAGGTTAGAATTGGCTATGTAGTAGGAAGCCAGATAGCAAGACATGTTCAGTATACATGCTTTTTTAGAAGAATTGTAAAACAAGCAGTAACGATGATGTGCCAAACTACCCAGTATCAAAAACTGAATGCCATAAACACGTCTCATTTACATAAATTGAAATAAATTCATTAATCTTTGGTTGGTATAGTACATAGATTCTAGGAAATATGCAACACCTCCTTTAAAGTTTTAAGTAGCAAAACCACAGATCAAGATGATTACACAAACAATGACCCCATAAACAAAGCAACAAGCAGACAAGATTATCACTATAACAATCAAACACCATCTAATGGCATCATAGATCTCCCAGATTTTGAGATGCCGGTCCCTAGTTAGCATAACATTCGCACTAAACGCAGCTAAATGATATATTCGAATATTCAAGTAAAGAAATATCAGAACTGAATACAACAACCTAATAAATTTACCCCACATTTTCCAAGCCCACCACAGAAAATTCCCAGTTAAAACTCAAACACTATCAAACAAAATACAAGGTCAGATCTTTACCTTTGGGAAGGATGGTCTGGATTCAATTTGGCTCTCTTTGCCAAAAATGACAATGAACAGCAACACTACTATACCACAGAGCGTCCACCACACCACATTCGGCCATCTCCTCCTCACAGGTCGTCGAAAGTCCAAGGGCCTCCGTCTCATCGTTTCAACTTCCCCAGAAAATCAAACCCCAAACCGTGAAATTTCAAATTTCAAGCTATCCGTATCCAAACACAATCTACACAACCAAGTTTCTGGATTTGGGAGGAGTTTTCCGAGATCTGCTGAGTCGCAAGTGAACAAAACAGCTTGCCTTTTTACGGAAATGATTGTGGTGGCTTAGTATTGTTTACGGGGAGATTCGGCATATCACTGAATACATTTTAACTGATTTTTGGGAAAATTTAAAAGTGTGATATTAACTTTTTGTGTGTAACTAATGGTCATTTTCGTCTCTTCCTTAACACTTTTCTGGGGTTTTAAGTAGCCGTCGTGATTCTGCTGCTTTACTAACTTCAAAGCAAGAAGTAGGAGAATAAATTAACAATTTTAATTCCCGTCAAATTTTTATAATTTTTTTTATTAAATTTTATTCACAATTTTTTTATTTTATTTTATTAAATCTTACTCACATACTTACGTAAAACACGACATAAATATATGAATAAAATTTAATTGAACGTGATAAAAATACCATAATTACTTTCCAATTTATTTAAAATTTAATATTATTTTATGTTAAAAGAAATTCGTGTAAATTATGTACAAAAAGTTCTTTTAAAAAGAATGTATCGAATATTATAAATATTTACTCCAATTATTTTTGTAACCTACATGTCTTATTTTGACTCAGTAATTGAGTCACCAACTTGAGGAAGAGTAAATATTATTGAGCTTGGAAGCTAAAGTAGGATCCATGAACGAGATAACAATGTGCAACTCCAAGTGTGTGTGCACATAAAAGTGTGACTGTCTCACTAACACCTTGTTTGGTTACCGTCCTCGGATATGAGGATGGATGACGAGGACGTAAAAGTTATGTCCTTCGGCGTGTTTGCTTACCGTCCTCATCAATTTTTGTTTCGTCCTCAGAGGACGAGGACAGAAAATTTTGTTCCACTCAAAACTGAGGTATATAAATTTTTATTCGTCGAACAAGAATTGGAAATGACCAATTTACCCTCTCATATTTCACAAACCAACATACCCCTTCGTCTGTAGCCATTTCTCCACCGAACGCACCTCACCACCGGCAAGCCTCCCTCCTTGTTTTCGTTACCGTCTGAAACTACCCTCCCTCG
>JAOTBA010000009.1:9591980-9606364 GCA_025629845.1 Erythroxylum squamatum | reverse complement strand
TTAGTTGAAAAGCATTTATAACTTATTAACATAAATATAAAAATGTAACCCACCTTATATCCTTGCTTAAATTCTTGGTCAACTTGGCCTCTCCTCTTGCTCCTCTTGCCCTTCTTGAAATTCTTCAATCAACACAAAATTCCCAAATCAACATAACTCAAATAGGAAAACCTAAAAGACCCATTACATGAAATTGACCCTAGAATCACTAAACCCATCTATCTCCTAACCTCTTTGAACCAAAACCCATTCAAAAGCTAAACCTTGAAAACCCAACTCACCTTGAATCCTTACCCAAACAAGGGATTTCTTGGTTCAAATAGAAGCTTGGACCTTCCTTCACGTTTTTCCTCCTTGGGTTTTCTTCAAACAACCTCTTGAACTCTTGGAAATCAAAACCCTAGCAAGCCTTCTTCTTTTCTCCTTCTTTCTCCTTCCCACGACTCTCTCTCTCTTCTTTCCCTCTCAATTTTCGTCCACTCCTCTTCTTTCTCCTACATTCCTCTTTTAATTTCTTCTTTTTATACTTTCACTTAAGCCACTTAAGCCCAAAGGCCCAATAGCCCATTAGACTTTTAATAAAGAACCCAAGCTCTTGTCCATTATTAACTTAAGCCCAACTTACCTTTAATGAGCCCTTACCACTTCTAACACATTTAATTACATTTACTCATGCCACCTAACTTATTAATGCTACCATTCTAATTAATGCCAACCTAATTTACTCCCTTTAGATTCCAAAAATCATGTAATCATGCTTAAATAAAAAAAAAATTCAGGGGCCAACATATAGTGACTGGACAAGGCATACAGGTAGATCCAAAGAAGATAGAGGCAGTGATTAATTGAGAAGTTTCAAGGAATTTGTCTAAAATTTAAGCTTCCTGGGATTGGCCGGATATTACCGGAGGTTTATCGAGGGTTTTCCTTGATCTCAGCCCCTCTGATGAAACTTCTGAGGAAGAATCTAGTGTTAAGATGAAACGAGGAATGTCAGAAGAGCTTTGAGAAGCTGAAACATCGGTTGACTACGGCACCAATGTTGACAATTCCGTCGGAGACCAGAGGATATGTGGTATATAGTGATGCTTCGCATCAAGGATTAGGATGTGTATTGATGCAGTATGACAAGGTGATCGCCTATACATCGAGACAGTTAAGGTCTCACAGATTAATTATCCAGTACATGATTAGAGCTAGCTACCGTTGTCTTTGCTTTAAAGATTTGGAGACACTATTTATATAGAGAGACTTTCCAGATTTACACTGATCATAAGAGTTTGAGGTATCTGCTGAGTCAGAAGGAGTTGAACTTGAGACAGAGGAGATGGATAGAGTTACTAAAAGATTATGATTGCATGATTGAGTACCACCTAGGGAAAGCTAATGTGGTAGCTGATGCTTTGAGCAGAAAGTCTAATACCAGTGCAGCTCAAATTCAGTTATCGAGGTTACCCAACTTCATTCATTTGAGAGCTCTGAATGTGGAGTTGAATCTGGAGCAAGATGAGGCACTGATTGCTACTTTGAAGCTGAGACCGATGCTTCATGATAGAATCAAAAAGGTTCAAGGGAAAGATCCTATTATGGTAAGCTTATTGACAAAGTGAAAATGAATCCGGATTCTGAGTTTGAGTTGAGGAATGAGACACTGTGGTTGAAGCAGAGGCTGTATGTTCCCAATGTGGAGAATTTGAGGAAGGAAATTCTTGAGGAAGCTTATATGGTCATCTATGCTATGCATCCTGGTACTACTAAGATATATAACACACTGAAACAACATTTCTGGCGGCTTGGAATGAAGAAGCAAGTGGCGGAGTATGTATCTAAGTGTATGACGTGCCAGCAAGTTAAAGCTAAGCACCCTGCTCCAGTAGGGAAGCTACATTTGTTGCCCATTCCGGAGTAAAAATGGGAGCGGATCATTATGGACTTTATTATGGGATTGCCTAAGACTCCGAGGCAAAATGATGTGATATGGGTCATAGTGGACTGGTTGACTAAGTTGGCCCACTTCTTACCAGTGAGAGAGAATAACTCACTAGATCAGTTGGCCTAGAGATATATGAATGAGGTGGTAAGACTGCTTGAGGTTCCAGTGTCCATTATATCGGACAAGGATCCCAGATTTACTTCAAGATTTTGGAGGAGCTTTCAATCTGCTATGGGTACGAAGTTGAACTTCAGTATAAAATTTCATCCTCAAACAGATGGACAGAGTGAGAGAACAATCAAGATTGTTAAGGATATGCTTAGAGCATGTGTATTGGAGTTTCGAGGAGCTTGGAATCAATATATTGGAATCAATATATGGCATTGATAGAATTTGTATACAACAATCATTATCATAACAGTATCGAGATGGCACCGTATGAGGCACTATATGGTAGGAAATGCTGGTTGCCATTATATTGGGATGAAGAGGGCTTGAGAATGGTTGAAGGCCTAAAGTTGATACAAGATACATTAGATAACGTGAAATTGATCCGAAGTCGAATTAGAGCAGCTCAAGATAGACAAAAGAGTTATGTGTATCAACACAAGAGGGATATGGAGTACAGTGTGGGAGACAGAGTATTCCTGAGAGTGTCACCCTGGAGAGGAGTATTGAGATTCGATAAAAAGGACAAGTTGAGCTCTAGGTACATTGGCCCTTATGAGATCATTGAGAGGATAGGATCTTTGGCATATGAGTTGGCTTTACTGAATGAAATGTCTCAATTTCATAATGTGTTTCATGTGAGTATGCTCCGGAGATCGACCGGATCCGATACATGTGATACTAGCTTAGGAGATTGAGGTTGCTAGTAACTTAAGCTATGTTGAGGAGCCGATCAAGATTGTGAGATCTCAGATCACGCAGTTGAGGAACCGAGTCATTCCATTGGTGAAAGTCCTTTGGAGGAATCACTCAACTGAGGAAGCCACTTAGAAAACGGAGGAGCATATGAGGAGACAATATCCCCACCTGTTCGAACAATCAGGTAAGAATTTCGAGGACGAAATTTCTTTTAAGGAGGGGAGAGTTGTAACATCCCGTTACCCATGATAAGGCTAAAATAGGAAATATGAAAGATTACTAAGAGAATAGAAATGCATTTTTCATGCTCATGCATTATATGATATGCACATACACTTGAATATAAATTTTGGCACATGAAAACAACTGTACATGCATTCATTGAAAATTTCTAGGTATAATTGATTGTTTGAACGTGAATATGATTTTGATATGTGATTTTATTGAGAATGGTGAAATTGTTGTATTGAAAATTTAATTGGTGAGTGTATTGGTTAATTTTGAATTTTGGTAAATTTTAGGAATAATTTTCGAAAATGTTGGACATTATTGTACTAGGAAAAATGTCAATCAGTAAGTAAATTGATGTATGGAAAATAGAGATAGGAAACCAAATGATATTGGAGAATTGTTAAAAATGACTTTGAAAATTTCGGAGATGACTTAGAATTTGTAAGAAGATGATATTGAAAATTTTGGAGATAATTGTAATGAAAGGATGGGAGTTAAAGGAACTAGTTCAAATAGAACTAGCTAGTTTAGGAAAAATTAGCTAAGCTCTTAAGAAGTGTCCAAGTGTCCAAGTGTCCAAGTTTAAAGTTAAGTCTTCTTATTGTTGAAGACTAAGTACTGTTGTCGGTCTTAGTTACCTTCTTCGTAGCTATCTTCCTCAAGTTTCTTTCTAATACATAGAGTTTTCCATCAAATATCTACAAAAAGTTAAACTTTGTTTTTCCTTATCTTCCACCACTCCCACTTTGTTATCTGCTTCTTTTGCCTCAAAGAAAACCTAAACCTGCCAACCCCTACAATGGTGTACGTGAATTGCATGAAGTTTAGGGGCTTCTTGAGCTTTTGCAGATTTTGGAGAAATATCAAGTAAGTATTGTATAAATCCTTTGGAGTTGTTGGTTTATGAAACAAAAATGGTGATTTATTTGTCATTGCATGATCATGAAGAAAATTGGGTGTTTTTCATGAACACAGAGGGTTTAAGATATGAAAATTTTTTATGTGTGATTTTTGAATAATTGATGATATAGATGTCTTAAGATAGTGTAGAAATGATTTATAAGTTGAAAGATCATAGGAAACGTGTATGATTAAGTATAGAAAAATTTGGAGAGAAGAACAAGTAAATGCTCTGCTTATGGTTGTGTATTCACTGTATACGTGAGTTTAGAGTATTTTTAGAGATGGCCAAAAGAACGAATTTGGATTTGAAGAATAGTTGTATGATGATGGTCTGAGATGGGAAAGATTGTTTAAATGCTATAGAAAAATTTGGAGAGAAGAACAAGTAAATGCTCTATTTATGGTTGTATATTCACTGTATCCGTGAGTTTAGAGTTTTTTTAGAGATGACCACAAGAATGAATTTGGAGTTGAAGAATAGTTGTCTAATGATGGTCTGAGATGAGAAAGATTGTTTAAATGATAGTTAGAGAATGCAAAAAATGAAAACATAGGAAAATGACAGTGAAGAAAGTGCAGAGAATGGTGAAATGCTTAAATTACTTTTCTTCTGTTCTTGATGATTTTGTTTAAGCATGAATTTTGGATTTTTGTTTGTGAATGATTTTATTTGAATGGGAGGAAAAAATGTAGTGAAGATAAGTTAGAGAAGTTGGATTAGAATAAAAGAAAAGAAATAAGAAGAAATATTGCAGAATGTCGGATTTAGTGAAAGAAAAAGAAAAAGGGGTAAAAATGTGGTTTGAAACTTCCATGATTAAACTGTATTGATCTAGGAAGATTTTGACAAAATGGTCTTCATGAAAGTTGTAGATATTTCTTTTAGCTTTTTATTGATATATAGTTTGAAATTTTTGGAGTTCTGGATTGAAAGTTATAGAAGTTAGAAGTGAGGGAGTGCGACTGGAAAGTCGCGATAGTATATGTTAAGATATATATATATATTCTATATTATATATTATTTTGTTTGAAAAAATCGAACATATTAAGTCTCAAAGGCAAACCAAAAGTGTTTCAACATGCACAACAACTTGTCATCTCATCTCAGTAAAAGTTAAGATCACTTCCACGGGACAAAATAACATAATATGCCTAACAAAAACGTAAAACACAGCAGCAAGTTTAAGTGCACTTGCCCCTGGTATGTCTAAAAGAAAACGTGACACACTTGGCATGAATGGCGCCAGAGAGAATCCCACCATGTATGCCTCAGTAGCCTCCTTGAGTGCAAACACTGCATGACTTACGAGTATTATGTATAATCTCTATAATATACAGAGAGTAATATGGCGACAAAATCAGAAAAGTGTCACCAAAGTTTCATCGCAAAAGGTATACCCTTTGGCAACGCTTTATTAAAATCGTCGTCAAAGGTCGCCAAAAGCTTAAATAACTCTTATTCTTAATATTTAATATTAATTTTCTATTTTTAACTGTATTGCAATTATTTTTAAATATATTGTAATTAATATAATGATATATGGTAATTAATATAATGATAAATGAATGTATAGATAATAATTGTAAATAATATAATGATATATGAATGTATAGATAATATACAAAGTTTTTCATATCTTAGTTATCATATTATTCTATTTTGTCAAATTACCCTATTTATTACACAAAAATTCTATACTATTATATAGAATTTCTATATTATATATAATTTATATAATATCTAGAGTGTGATATGTAAAAAAAAAAGTCTTTGGCGATGAATTGTTAAATCGTCACCAGATGGTAACCCTTTAGTGATGAATTTGGAGATGTTTTATTAAAATCATCGCCAAAGGGTAACCTATTTATGTGACGATTTTTAGAAATTGTCACACTAATGTGACCTTTTGATGAAGATTTTTTTATTTGTTGATAAATATCCAAAAAACGATGTCGTTTTATCATATTGAAAACATAATTACCCAAAAAAATTTCGAAATCATCGTTTTCATCCTATCTTCATCTTCCTTATTTTGATTAATCTTTCCACTTCAGTATCTGAGTTACTAGGTTCGTCTTCGTCTCTGGTGTCTATCTTCATCTCCGGTGTGCATCTTGGTCCTTATTGTCGGTGTGCATCTTCATCTTCATCTCCACACGAGGGTTTTGTTTTCCAGGTAATTCATTTCCATAATACCTATACATAATGTGTTGGACTTCATCTGGGTAAGTGTAAGCCTTGGTTGTCTCTACTTATGGAGGAGATTTTCATTAGTTTGTCTTTCACTATAACAAAGTTGACCTTTGGCAACTTTTTTTTGGGCGATGTTTTCAAAATCGTAGCTAAAAGTAAGCCTTTCGCGATGATTTTAAAAATTGTCGCCAAAGGCTTACCTTTTAGTGACGTTTTCAAAAATCGCCGCTAAATGACAAATCTTTGGCGACAATATAACAAAATCAACGCCAAAGGCAAAGCCTTTGGCAGCACGTTTTCAAAATTGTCACAAGAAGCTTACCCTTTGTCGACGCTTTGTTAATATCTTTGCCACAGTGTAAGCCTTTGGCAACGATTTCTAAAATTATCGCGAACTTCTTAAATAATGCTCCTTTAATTCTTCAAAACCTAAGAACTCTCTTATTTATAATTATAAATTCACTAACTTTCTCATTTTTTAACTAAACATCATATTGATAAAAATTAAATTTAATATTATTAACAATGATTCTAAGTCTTAAAATAAATTTAGCTAACATCAATGTCATTTCAAAAATTTATGAAACCATAAACTCAAAATTAACATAGATTTATATTTTTTATTTTTCTCTTTTAAAATATATGATTTGAAAATTTTATACGGTGTCAAAAAAATTTCAGATAGTTTTAACATGTATTCTTTATCTATATTATTTATATATTCTATTTAATATTAATTAATATTTATATCATTATATAATTAATTAATGATATATGATTCTTAGAGACAAAACAATAAAAATGATATATGGTAAGTAATATAATATAATGACATATGGTATGTAATTCAAGATTTGAATTACAACTTTAACAATTCTTACAGACAAAGCAATAAATAAAAATAGATAATAAATTTGAAACTTATTCCATTAAAGAGATAAAGATTTAATTGTTTTTAGATTCCAAGTGACATGAGAAAATTAAGAATAATATTATAACTATGATATGAGAAATTTTATCTTACATTCTTTGACAATGATTTTTAAAATCATCGCCAAATGGTTAAATAAGTCTCTTTTAAATCTCCAACACAAAATAACTCTCTTATTTATAATTATAAATTAATTAACTTTCACTTGATCAATTTGTGACTGAACATCATAGTCATAAAAATCAAATTTAAAGAGACCTGCCTTTTTTAAAATTCGTCGCCAAAAGTCCATTTTTATGACAATTATGGGAATCGTCACGAAGGCTAAACATTTGGTGATAAAAGTTCTAAACTATCATAAACTATTGCACATTTTGTGACGATTCACATAAATCATCGCTAAAGATATCAATTTTGTGACGATATCATAAAATGTAGCAAAAACCTTCACTTTTGGAATTGAATTCTAAAATCGTCGTCAAAAGCTCACTTTTAAAGTTGATTTCAAAATTGTCGCTAAAAAAAAAGTAGTTAAAGCCAGTTTTGTTATAGTGAGGTGTCTCTCTTTTGATTCTCCCCAAGAACTTAATAAAGCATATAGATAAACTAATGAGGAGCTTCTTATGTACCAATGAAGCTTGTTCTCAACAACAAGGATTAATTAGCCTATTGTTTACTTGATAAAGAATGAGGGTGGTTTAGGCATTATCCCTAATAAAACTATGAATAAGGTGTTAATAGCTAGGCGAATTTGGATACTCTATTATAGTAAAGAGTCATTATGGGTCTAATTCATACATAACATTTTAAAAGGGATGAAGTTTTGGAAAGTTAAACCTTTAATTTTTTCATCTTGCTCTATAACCCAACTCTTAAATTTGAGGGATTATTTGAACAAGAAGACAAAGAGCAAATTTGGGAATGAGAATTTAGTACGGTTTTCGTATGACAACTAAAATGAGCTTGGCCCCCTTTACAAACTTTTTGAGCTGAATAGCCTAAAACATATATTGCCTAATCATATTATGGATAGAGAAAATGATTCAAGGGGATGAATGGTCACATAATATCAAAAGTTTATCTAATATTCTAGCCAAAGTTCCTAACTACAATCCTAATCTAAACTTGTAGGAATCTATCATTTGGATAAGACATCCGTTGTTGCGGAGTTACAAAACTTGTCAGGTGATCTGTAGAGCTTCTTTGCACAAAATTTTTTGGTTCAAGTTAACTTGGTTTAAGAATAACCTCCTAAAGGTTACATTTATGTTTTGACTAGATATATAAGGCAGATTAAGCACAATGGTTATGGAGAAGGGTAATAATGTAAACTTCATCATTAAATAGTATAACCAAGGGTTTGAAACTATTAGCCACATGCTCTTCCATGGCCAATGTGCAGAATTCTTGTAGTTATAAGTTCAACATATATGGAGCTCTTATTGTCAATAAAATGAATGACAAAAGATCGTACAATGAGCAAGACATACTCACCATATTTTTAAGGAAGACTATATAATATTCAAAATAGATTTTTGGGTGTATAATGTGGGCATTTTGAAAAGAAAGGAAGGCAAAGATATTCTAAGACACTAAGATAAATATGTATACTTTGACTCAAAGCACTATATTTTGGATAAGAGAAGGAATCTTGGTATAAAACTTATATCTTTATAAAAATGATGCAATAGTCAATAGATGGGACATTCTATAGACCTCATTCTACCTAATTAAGATTAATCTTCACTACTAACTCAATATAACAACTCCAATGCTTAAAGCCAAGGAAGCAACTAGTAGATCAATTGAAAGCAATTCTTAGATTCATTTGTAACTAATGGCTTATCTCAACTTTTATGTAGACTAATTTTACTAACAATTTTATAATCCTGCTTGGCTTAGTGACTTAAATTACTTGGAACACTAGCTTGGTTTTTTTAACCCTATATTGAGTTTTAATAATATAATTCTTTTATAACTTAAAAAATAAAAAATTATGATGAAATATTTTTAATATTCTCAATTTTAGAAAATATTATATAAATCTTAATTTTTATTGATTGACTTTTTTTAGTTAGTCAATGTTTAATTAATTGCAATTGCATCACGTATTTGTAGCTAGTACCAATAAGTATGGGTCGATCCTATGAGATGATTAATACTAGTAATTACTGTTATCCTATTATCTAGTCTATGAATTGGATTTTATATTTTTAATTAAAGAAAATAAAACTAAAGAAAATAAAATAAATGGGCAATAAGATTAAATCAGACAATGAAGGAAGCACTTAGTAAACTATCGATATCAAAAAATTAGTATATAGGTATTGAATCCCCCTAAAACCCTTAACTAGTTGATCTTTTATTATACAATTGTTTTATTGATTTATTGGACTGTGGAGATTCCTATGGTATACTAATATATGACCTTGAGTCTACTAATAACTAATCCAAAGGTTTTCAACCGAATTACTTAGGTTAAAGTTTATAGGATTGCTTTAGCTATTTGTGAATCCCTTTATTGGGTTTGACCCTAATCCGAAAGATTTATGTCATCATATCTCTAGGCTTACAATCAACTTCTTTCAATTACTGTAGATCTATCCAAACAAAGATTTCTTAATCTTTATGTTATGAAATTAGATTATAATCTAATATTCTGGATCTATTAGAACATAAAATAAAACACATAATTAGATGTCAATATATTATTCAAACCAATTGTATTAATAAAAAATCAAAACATATTAAAATATCAACATAAGGTTCATCTAACCTAAACACTAAGGAGACGTTTATTTACATATGATAAAAACACGAAATCAAGCATAAACAGAAAGAAAAATGAATAAAAAATAATGAGCTCATAATTCTAAATATCCCTTTTATTTCCTATCAAATATTTTTGCAAGGTACATGTTTGATCTCGTATTCCGATGGATCTTTCAATGATTTCTCCGGGTTTTCCACTTCTCTAAACTAAAATCACTCCCTAAGAATGATCTCGATGTCTAACATTGCCTCCTAATGTCTTCTCCTTTAATTTTCATCTAAACATGTCCTTTTATATTGAAATTATGGTTTCTGAGACTTACATAGTTTGATACACGACTATGTATCAAATCGTTTATCTCCAAAAACACTTAAAAATGTGATTTTGCACGGCCTAGGAGAAGCGCACGAGATGATGCTTGGCCGTGCATCCCTTCAGTGCTTCGAATCTTCATTTTATGCCATATTTTCTTCTAAATTCTTCTCCTTTAAAGTCCATGAAAGCAATTATACCTTATAAAATGTAGTTAAGTTTTTAATATACATTTTAACTAAATGTTATACCATATTAATTATAATTATTTGTGACATTTTTAATCCATATTGATGTATGTAAGATTTTATTTTTTTGTTGTTAATTTATTATAAAAATAATAATAAAAAATTAGAAGCATTTTATATTAAAAATAAAATGCTATTAAATTAGATAATTTACAAAATTTTAATTAAAACTTCAAAAACATTTTTATACAAAATAAAAAATACAAATGTTAAAATAGTCACTCAAACCCATCTTCATCTTCACTACTTACATAATTCGGGCCAAGTAATTTTCTTGGGTACTTTTCTTGATTGACCACCTTTTTTAAGGACTTGTTTTCCTTTTTAAGAAATTAAATGTGTGCTAGTCTTACCTAAGCCCTTTGATGCATCCGGATTATGTAGCAAGCACCTTGTTACAAACGTCATCTACATTTGGCTCATTTCCATCAGACAACACTTCTTCTTCCAATTATGCCCTTAATGAGTCCAAAGAGTTCATTTCACTCTTCCTTTTAAGCTTATGTTTTTTTAACCTTAAGTGTCTTGCCAAAAATACCCTTGATCATTGCTATAACCTTAACACTTTCTCCTAGAAAAAGTTTCCCTTGTCTTAAGTTTCTAAAGACACCAAAATCAATCCATTGGTTCAAAAATCTGAAAGTTAGGGCCCAAACACTTTCAGACTGGTATTAACTAAAATAGTACATTATCTCAACTTCCATCTCGAAATTGAAAGTCTTAGAGACCGAATTAAAATTTCATTTCTTCATATAATTTGTATCTCTGTGTCTCTAGTTTATTTTGAAATAAGAATCATCTCATTCGGAGCTCTACTGATCCTACAACTTTCATGAAGAACTTGAAGATAAATTCTGTAACATCGCAGATCACCCGCTTACAGATATTATCTGCTTTGGGCATTGACCCAGCCAAGCTCTCACGGTTTTGCTTTTCCCGAGGCCTTCCCAGGAGGTCACCCATCATAGAACTACTCTCACCCAAGCACATTTAACCTCGGAGTTCCGATGGGATCTAATCCATTAGACAATGAAAAATGCGTCTGTAAGGGAGAGGTATCCGTACCCTTATAAGGCGTACTTCGTTCTCCTCTCCAACTGATGTGGGATCTCACAAATTCTATCATCTAGGGGGTCAAAAATAGGATCAAACGATATGATGTCATCACTAGACGATATGATATCATCAGACAATATAGGATTGGAAAAATTACCATAACTTTCCCTACATATATTGGATTGAGGTGTTATTTAGATGGTTAGAAAGAGTACTTCAAGATCTACAACTTTTATGAAGACCTAGAAGACAAATTATGTCATCTTAAGAGTCAAAAATGGACCAGAAAATAGGGTCAGACGAAACCAGACGAAAAGTTAGACGAATTGAAAAGTCAGATGAATTGGGAAAATTACCATAACTTTCCCTATAGATATTTGATTAAGGAGTTATTTGGATTTTTTGAAAGAGGACTTCAAGATCTACAATTTTATGAAGACCTAGAAGACAAATTATATCATCTGAAGGGTCAAAAATGGACCAGACAATAGCATCAGATGAAACCAGACGAAAAGTCAGATGAATGGAAAAGTCAAATGAATTGGAAAAATTTCCATAACTTTCCCTATAGATATTAGATTAATGTGATCTTTGAATGATTTGAAAGAGGACTTTAAGATCTATAACTTTCATGAAGACCTTGAAGATAGATTCTATCGTCTATAGGGATAAAATTGGACTAGACGAAAGGATCAGACAAATAGTATATAGAAGAAGTTTTGGTCAACATAAGAAGAAGCAGAAAGCAGAAGAAGCAGAAAGCAAAAGAAGAAAAAAGTAGAAAAAACACAAAGTAGAAGAAGCAAAAAGCAGAAGATACATCTTCACCAAACGATATGACATCATCATAGATGATATGACGTCTTCACGGATAATACGTCTTCACAGATGATATGACGTCATCACAGATGATACATTTTACAGACGATATGATGTCATCACAAACGATACATTTTTACAGACGATATGACATCATCACAGACAATACTATCTACTACTCCTGAACATCTCCAATTATAAAGACTATAACTTTCAACTACAATGTCTAAAATTCTCATACTATATACCGTTGGAAAGATAAAAGAAAGAACTACAACTTTCTAGAAGACAACTTTGCCTAAATCTATATAGATCAATCCATAATTTCCTCCTGAAATCAGAACACAAACTTTACATTCATCCACCAATATACTGCACCCAGTTCTCAACTTCATGACAAATTTTGAGATTCTTAAACACATAATTTAAATTCGATGTCTTCATAAGAAATGTAGCCATATGTTTCTGTATAATCTAAATCAAGAATCATCTTGTTTAGATAACTAGAGAAAAATTTGTGGCTAAAAGACTGAAGCATACTAAGTGAACATTTTCCAGATCAACTACCCATTTTGTTTCAAAAATCTTTCATTAACACAACTCATACCAAAATCACCTTTTTTACTTCATTTACTCCCCATTCTCAACTCCATTTCAAATCAACATCATCCATAAAGAAATTATAATCCATGACTAATCATAAACACTAATAACAGAACATACACATATAAACATATCCTTCATCAACTTACTACATATATTCAACTTCATTTTTGCTTTCAATTTACTTATAACTTTCACCTTAATTCTTCCCATTTCAAATCTCTTATCCACCAAAAATAACAAAGAAAAACATGAATCTATCCATATTCCTCATTCACTACTTTACTCTTGTCCATCATTTCTAATTCAAAAATTTTCATTTATTTATTCTTTACTCATGACTAATCGACAAAAATTTTTCATTTAATAGTTCTAACTTATAAGAAAAGTTCGGGGTCCAACATGAGTTCATAATTCTAAATCTCCCTTTATTTCCTATCGAATATTTTACAAGGTAGAGGTTTGATCTCGTATTCTGATGAATCTTTCAATGATTTATTTGTGTTTCCAACTTCTTTGAACCCAAAATCGCCCCCTGAGAATGATCTCCATATCTGAAGTTGCCTATTGATGTCTTCTCCTCTAATTTGCCTTCAAACACATCCTTTTATATTGAAATTTAAGGTTTTGGGACTTTATAAGTTTGATACACGACCGTGTATTACCAAAAACACTTAAAATCGTGATTCTGCACAGCCTAGGGGAAGTGCACAGGCTAATGCACGACCGTGCATCCCTTTTGTGCTTCAAATCTTTGTTTTTTGGCGTGTTTTCTTCTGAATTCTTCTCCTTTATGTTTGTTAAGGCAGTTATATCCTGTAAACACACTTGGAGCTAATTAAGAACCAAATATACAATAAAAGTATAAAATATCAAGCAAAAAAATATCAAATATGAGAAAAGCCATGCAAAATTTTATTAGATTGTTGTTGTTATTATTGATATTTTCTTCAAATTATATTAGACCAGAATGGCTTTTAGTCGCTCATTCTAAATAGCTCCTTATAAGAGCTACATGTGAATTTTACAGAAAAATGATAATCTAAACATAATGGTTCACATTTGCCTGAATTGGATCGTATCTTGGTAACATATAGCTCAATTCTATAGGGCAATTACTCCATTAATTTTATTACCCTCCATTAATTTTCATCGATCAATGTTTTACTTTTAACCTGTAAGAGAGTCTCTCTATTAATCTAGATAAACTGAATGTTGTACAAAAGTCCCACCTCATATTAAAATTGTTAGCGAGAGAATGGAGTTAAGTTGAAGTACTATGTAAATAAAGCACATAATAAAGTTTACATGTACAATCTTTCATTATATAACAATTCTACATAATTAACAATTGGATATACACCATATTTGATATTTTATTGGAAATAATTTATAATTTTTTTTATTTTAAAAAATAAAAATAAAAATTGTATTTTTTCATTAAGTATATATACTAAGGACGAGTTGGGATGGACGACCACGCAATCCATCCCAACCGTCCATTTAATCCAACG
>JAOTBA010000009.1:9543087-9558273 GCA_025629845.1 Erythroxylum squamatum | reverse complement strand
GAAGGGAAATTGATTAGATATTGTTTTGATTTGTATAAAGATTGAATAAAGATGAAAAGAATGAAAAAAAAATTATACCGGGATTTTCGGATTAGTCTTAGGGTTTCCAACGCGACACACGACGTTTTGTTTCTAAATTTTCGTTACCGGATGTCGGACATTCGTTTTCCGATTCGATTGGATTTGTATTCCGATTCGCGATCCATTTATTACTTCGATTCGCTTTCGATTTCTCTCACCTTCGATCCGTTTAGATTCGTATTCGCTTCCGCACCTTGCTTCGCATTTTCGTTTTCTATTTTCCGGTTGGGGTCCGGTTCCGAGATCGGGTCCCAACATGTAGAGCAAACCTATATGACTCTTTTAGTATTTATATGCTCCTTTTAGTATTAAGGTAATCTTTTGTAGGGTATCAAAGAACTTAGTGCATCCTAAGAGAAGCTATTCAAATATGCAATTATACATTAAGAGGTAACAGGTCATTACATTAGGAAAGCGCGTTGGTCTAAATTATAGAATTTTTATAATTAAATAAGCCTAGAAGAAGAAGTTATGGGAAAATCTAGTATTGTATTTTTTAATATTGAAATTATATTCGATTATTGTGTGACATTCTTGTGGTGATCTAAAGTAGTTAATATTTCGTTTACTTTATTTTATTTATCAAATCAATTAACAAAATTTAGGGGGGGAAAAAGAGTTTCTCTTTCTAGCTAGAGCATTCTCTAGCTTCCCACAAGTGATTTTACCTTTTTACCTTGATAATTTCCTTTTTTGGTTTTTCCTTTTCCTCTTCTAGTTATTACTGCCTAGGTCCATATGACTGCTTCCTATTTTGCTAGGGGTTCATCCCTGGTAAAGGGCCTTTCTGAGGCCTTGAAAGAAACCAGAGAGAAATCACACAATTTGGAGGTCTTTAGGCTAATTTATGACCCAAACAATATGGCCGGTTCAATAAACCATAGACAGAATTCTACTATGCAATAATCTCTTGTCATATTCAACCATCTCTATGTAAGATAACACTAAAATAACACCAAAGCATCATCTCAGCAACTAATCCACATCCAAATCTTTTTACACATTCAAATATAAAAAAATATAGAAATTAACTAAGTGAAGTCCCAAACTTTAAAATTGGCAAAGTAGTTCTTCTAATGCTTTTCCTTCTCTTCCTTTTTGGCTTTGCTTGACTCACCAACTAGAAAGACCAAAAATATACCTATCAATCTTACTTCCACCATTATAATTTTGTTCCTTCATAAGCAAAGTAAGAAGAGATAAAAGTGAAGAGAAAATCCCTAACTTTTACCTTGATTTCCACCTAAGATTGGCTTAATTTCTTACATGAAAAATGAAGGGATGAAGAAGGTGAAATGGAGAGGAGAAAAATCTGAACTTAGAACCCCCAAAATGTCGTGCATCTACCCTCTCCATATCCCCATTCCAGAACTTTCAAGACTCACACATATGCTTAATTCCTATTGGACACACATTCTTTATTATTATTGGTCACACATCCTTAATCCAATTGGTCCATGTGTTAACTTTAGAAAAATTGCATATTGGTCCTCTTTCTTCCTTGACTTCCCACATTGGGCTACAATCTTATAAATTAATTTCATTCCCCTATGTCTTAATTTTCTAATGTAATAAATTTCATGCAATTTGGTTAATTATTTCGGGGGTTATACCTAAAACACTATAGGTTGTTCGAAAATAGGGACAACAGCTATAACTCAACTTCAAGCTAGAATTCAAAAATCTTAGAGGCACAATGAGATTTTGGTTCCTTCACGAAAGTTTTAGATGTCTCCATTCTAATTTTCAATTGTAATTATCCATTTTTAAGGTCTAAAGGAAAATATATGGCCAAATTATAGAAGTACGTTAAGTAGAACCTATCTAAACAGCGAGGTACATATCCCTAATCAACTAGCTTCAGTCTTATCATGCAAGAGCAAGACAAAAATACATCTAATTTAACTAAAAACATCCCATTTACTTATGGAATGCTTCTTTTATTAATTCCTCTTACAACACATTCATAAATCTACGCAAACATATTAAAAATTTCCATACATATTTCACGTCTAAGTATATATGTCCATGTTGAAGCAAACAAATTATCCATTTACCCATGTCTTTTACATTAAGTACCATTATGTCTCTTACTATACTTAGATTCACTTAATTCATTATGTTCACTTCTTAATACACCCTAGACATTCTATAATACTTCCAGGGTAAATGTTAAGGCATTACATTCTTGCTATAGCTAATCAAAATTATTCAATTTTAAAAAAAGTGTACAAAATAGCATTATTAGATTTTGATTCAGACTCTAACTGTAACATCCCGTTTCCATACTAAGGGTTAGACCCTAGATTTTTGCAATTGAGAAATAACAATGAGATATTAGAAAAATGCATTTCATACTTATGCATAATATTAGCATACACACACATGAACTTGAATTTTGCACACATTACAATGATTTGTTCATGCATTTATTTGACATTTTTCTGGGTATAAATGATTGTTTTAATGTGATTATAATGTGAATTATGGATTATGTGTCTTAAAAATTGAGTTGGTGTGTACAATTAGTGATTTAAAATTTTTAGTGAAATATGGGAAATTTCTGATGATTATGGGTACTTTTAGAGTAGGAAAAATGCCAAGTGGCAGGATAATTGATAAATGGTAGTAGAAATAAGATTCAAATGGTAGTGGAAATTTTTATAAATGACATTAGGATTTAATGACATATGTCATTGAAAATTGGGAGACAATTGGAGCAGAAATTGGAGATAAATGGACTAGTTAAATAAAAGACTAAGGTGAGACCATAAGAAAGTGACATGTGGCAAATGATAAGTGTCACTTGCCACACCATATGCCATAACCCATGAAACTCTCCCAAGTGAAGGACTATCTTCACTTTATTAGTTACTTCACCTCTTGTTAATATCTCTTCTCATCTTTTTCGATCTTGTTCACCTACGATCTTCTCTTTTTGTCGTATCAATGTAAGCCTTGCTCTCACCCTTCATTGCTACTATCATTTTATTGTCTTCTTCATTTGTCACAAGAAAAACCTAATCTCTCCCTCATAAATGATGATGATCGTGTGGTGTTGAGAAGCTAGGGTTAAGAGGGATTTGAAGACCTTGAAGCTTAAACAAGTAAGTAGTATGTTATTCTTCTTGATATGTTGAGTGAAACATGCATAATGATAGTTGGATGTTGAAAGATCATTAAATGGTAATAAGTATGTGCTAAAACATGAATAAGAAAACCTAGGTATGTTCATCTCTTGTTTTTACATATATGATGAACAATATTTCATAATTTGTTGTTGAGATGATTTTGAGTTAGAATGATCACTGCAATGTTGTAGAATGAATGCAGAAATTTATAAAGGTATGATATATGTTCATGTTCTGCATTGAGGTGTGATCATGTGGATTATTGGTAGCTGTTATAAAGGTGAACTAGAATGAGTTTAAAGCCAGAGAAAAGGCTAGTGTATTTTCTTGAAATGAGAAGAAGTAGGATGATAGTTTTGAGACAAAGTAAAGTTGAAAATGAAGTTAAATGTGTGCTGGAATATGTTAGATGGAGTGTTTTCACTAAACATGCATCTGCATTTTGGCCATATCTTGACCGTGTTGGAATATGTTACATGGAGTGTTTTCACTAAACATGCATCTGCATTTTGGCCATATCTTGACCTGTAGATATCTAAATGGGGTGATTTTCAATTTAACTTAAACTAGAGACATATGGATATATTTTTCATGAAGGAATCGAATTTAGGGTTTCAAATTTTGGATTGAAGTTGAGTGCAGTGTGTTGTCACGATGTGCGAACAGTATGAAGTATTTTTTGAATAACTTGCAGAATACTGAACCAAATTATGTGAACTTGGTGTCGTTAGAAACTTAAGACATATGGGAACATTTGTTTGGAAGAGTGTATTGCCTAAATACCACATTGTCTATGTCGAAATTTCCATGCAAAATTGCCCCAAAAATCATTCTTGAGAAAAAACTGCAAAGGCCATAAACGTGAGTTATTCTTCTTTTATGAGATGTTTGAAACAACAAATGGTAGGGTACTTTCCTATGATTCATTTAGACTTAAATGGGACTTGAAATGAACCTAGTTTGAGGATGAATAAGTTGATAAAGTGTTGGATATGTATAGGCTGTAATTGAGGATTTAACATAGTTAAAGGATTGTTGATATCAAGTGTATAAAATCTGGAAATTTATGAGGGTTATAATAATAAAAGTGTTCTTAAAAATGCTAATATGATTGTAAGGAGATGAGGAATGTGTATCAATTCAGAATAAATGAGAGTTTGGATGTTAATTGATCATATAATGTTAGAATACCATTGGTGAATAATTGATTAATGATATTATAATAATCAAGAGTATTAAGCTATGAACCTTAGTGCATGATTGAGTGATAAACTTAGAATAAATTTGTATCATTGAGGTGTAAACCTAAGTTCAAATTAGACATACATGAGTTTTGAAGTATGAATGATCCTGAGATGTGAATAAAGGAAACATATCTCGAATAGTCAAATTGAGCATACATTATACATAACATATATACATATGTGTATGATTGAATGTTTATGTGATTGTGCAATTAGTAATGTGTGTGTAATGTGTGTATTGCTTGATGTGGATACACAGGATAGAACGTTAGCATGCAGACATTTTTCGATCTTGGAAGCAAATGCTAATCTGGAGCGTACTGTGAGTCGACCTAGACGGTCTCATTTTCATTGTTTGTTCTGTTTTAAATTTTTTTATTGAATTACTACTACTATTATTGATGTGAATGTGTTGATTCCGGATAATAAATGTCCGAGGTGTTTGATGCATGTAAAAATCATTGGAAGGGTTCCTTGAATGTGAAATTGAAGGAATAAGTGATACTCCACTTTTTTGTTGAATTTCGGACTAAGGTCCGATGATAAATGTGAATGTGAATGTGAAACTGAAATCAAGTGACTGATTGAATATATGTGAATGTGATGCATTTCATTACATAAATGTATGATAAAATAAAGGTTGTTGTGACCGGAGTAGCCACAGAAAAAGAGCTTAAAGCTGAAAAAGTGAAAAAGAGCTAAAGCTCATAATGTGGTACGAGCCTCTGGCTCATTATGTAAAATGAGCCCTATATCTCCAACGGATAAGGGACAGTTATTAAAGAGCCCGATATCTAAAATGGATACAGGACAGTTATAGGCAGTTGGTCACAACAATAACAATTAAAAGTGAGTCTCATGACCATTGCATATGCATTTGATATGTATGATTTAAATGGTTGAAATAAATAGTTTGAATGATTTCTGAATGTGAAATATGATTTAAGTGAATATGAAATGTACGTGACTCAACATGTTGAATTGATGAAGTGATGTGAATTGATGTGTTATATGATTGAGTGAGCCATCGAGGATGGTCCACTCATTGAGTTCGCAAAACTCAACTCAAAATTTACAACATTTTTCAGGCTTAAAGAAGATCTCCAGTTAGACAAATTGGAGTTTAGCCACCACATTCAAATAAAAGATAAAGGTCGGGATCAGTTCGCGTTTGCATAAATTTTTCTATTATTTTTGTATTAAAGAATGTGTTCCCCAATTATTGTACCACGTGTATCTGAATAATTTTGTTTTGTAATGACTTTCCAAATTAGAAATATTTGTAAATGAGATTGATCAATGAGTAATAATAATTGTGATTATGATGTTTATAAAAAAAGGGGCCCAATTTGATTAGTGGTTTTCCGAAATATGCGTGTGATGCGTGAAAAGTTTTAATGGTTATGATTGACTGAATGTTCTAGTATGCCACCCTCGTAGAGTATATTTTCAAATACCGTCGGTATGTTTGAGAATATGCACCATGAGAGTGGGGTGCAACATTTTTGACTGTTGGGAATAGATCCACAAGAAAGGTACAAAACAACTTTTCGTATTCCTAATGCTCAACATCAATGGACTGTCATGCCATTTGGACTTGCTCCATCACTATTCCAAAACACTAGGACAAAAATTTATAAGCTCATTCTTGCTAGTATCTTGATCTATCTTTTCGACATCTTATTATATTCAAAGACTCATGATGCAACTCTCTTGAAGTTTATCAATAAAATATTCTACAAGGCTAGGAGTTATAGTAAGAAAAAAATTTCTTGATTCATGTGGTCTAACAATGACTAAGATTTGACCTTTGTTAATTCTAATTCAATAAATGGTTATACATATAATTTTTTAAAACCTTCATAATTTAGATATTGATTTGGATTCAATTATAGATGATTTTAAAAAGATCCTAATTCAATATATTGTTCGCCTGTTTCACTAAATTTAAAAATGATATAATTTAATATATTGTTGATCTGTCTCATTAAATTTAAATTCTGATTAAATAAATGGTTGATGTTTTTCATCTTAACAGTCCCGCATTTACCGAATTTAATAAAGAAAAATGACAATCATTCGCTGAAAAGGAACAGAACGCGCAAGGTAGCATGCAGCACATGACGTCTACAAAGAAGCGCAAGTTAGCAAGTTCCGATGCTCCATACGCCGACTGTGTTCGCGCACCCTTATCCTACGCATCCTCCTTGATCCTTTCTCTTTTCCTTGTCAAATTCTCGAAGTGTTCTGTTCATATTAAAACCTCACTCACTCACTAACACCTTCTCGTCTTGACAATTAATTGATTGATTACAAAAGCCCCAAGAGAATCTCTCCTCATGTAGTAGTAGTCTTCCAAAATCTAGGGTTTCTCTACTTAGGGTTCTTATCTGTGCGGTATCAACTACAATAGCTTCATGGACCACCGGAGCCAAGCCAAGGACTCCCTCTCCTTCTCTTCCCTTTTCAATCTTGAGGTTCGTCAACATCGGTTTTTGCCCTTCTCTACTGGGTTCGTCTTTTTTTTCCTATTACTGTCTATCTTTTCGTTGTTGGATAGGATTCTACCATTTTGGTCCTAATTGATTAGTTCTTTTTAGTATTATGGCTGTATTTTATTTTATTTTCTCGTTTATGAATTTCAAGAATTTGGATCTCAATTGTGCCTTCTTTCTTATTTCCTTTTGTAATTTATGTGTTCTTGTGTTTAGTCTTTGATGAACTTCAAACTTCCACAACCAGATGATGATTTTGATTATTATGGGAATAGTAGTCAGGATGAGAGCAGAGGTAGTCAAGGTACCTGCTTGTCTTTTCTTTAGCAAATCTTTTTCTTTTGAAGTTGTGATGCCGCATTCTTCTTTACCGGTAGAACATAGGTTCTTGGAGGTGGACTTTGCTGCTGACTTACTAAGCAGTGTTACTTATTCTTTTGGTGCATTTTTTTGCACTTTGGTTGGTTATATGTAGGTGGAGCGATGACAAATTGTAGCAATGGGAAGATGTCAGAGAGGGAATTGAATTTGTCTAATCGAAAGAGGTGGTCTAACAATAGTGACGGAGAGGAGAAAGAAGGATACCACAGGACACACATGACAGAAGAGCGATATCGTTCGATGCTTGGAGAGCATATTCAGAAATACAAAAGGAGGTATAAGGATACTTCATCAAGTCCTGCACCTCCTCCACTTCGAATGGGAGGCCATGGTTCCAAGAGCATGTTGGGTAGTTTCAAGACCAGGAAATTGGGATATGAGCAGAGAGGAAGTGTATATGATGTGGAGACCACATCTGAGTGGCTTAATGAAAGTACTTCACAAAAGCGTGGAGATTATCTTGAACCAGATTTTCCGACAAAGTACCTTGATGACCATAGATCATTATGTAGTTTATTTTTCATTCTTGATTAGGTTGATTTCTTGCTGTTTCAATAGATCTTCTTTTCTTATGTGCTGTAAAATATATTGCAGAATATTCTACGAACCTGCTTATTTAGATATTGGGGAAGGTATCACTTATAGGATACCTCCCCCTTATGAAAAGCTGGCATCATCGTTGAACTTGCCAAGCTCATCAGCCATCAAAGTGGAGGAGCTTTACTTGAAGGGTACACTAGATTTGGGGTCCTTGGAAAAAATGATTACCAAGGATAAAAGGATTGGACCAAGAAGCCTAGTGGGGATGGGAGAGTCTCGCCCCCATTATGAATCACTCCAGGCAAGATTAAAGGCAGTGGCAGCATCTAATTCATCTCAGAAATTCAGCCTTATTATCTCTGATGATGCATTAAATTCTTCCATTCCGGAAGGTGCAGCTGGAAATATACAGCGGTCTATTTTGTCAGAGGGTGGTGTATTGCAGGTTTACTATGTAAAGGTTTTGGAGAAAGGAGACACTTATGAGGTATGTGTTCGCTTTGGAAAGTGGTATTTGGTGGAAGTAGGTTTCTTTTCTTACAATATAAGACTGGAGCTGATTACTTTACTCTTCTTTGTTTCGCATCTCTTAGATAATTGAACGGAGCTTACCCAAGAAGCCAAAAGTAAAGAAAGATCCTTCTTTCATTGAAAGGGAGGAGATGGAGAAGATTGGTAAGGCCTGGGTGAATATTGTAAGGAGAGACATACCAAAGCATCATAGGATCTTCGCCAATTTTCATCGCAGGCAGCTTATAGATGCAAAGAGATTTGCAGAAACCTGTCAAAGAGAGGCATGTTTACGTAACTCAATCTTGAGTTTTATGTAATATTAGACTCCAAGGTGTTCTTTTAATTGTTAGTTTGTAATTCCAGGTAAAGTTGAAGGTTAGTAGGTCGCTCAAGTTGATGAGGGGTGCTGCAATTCGTACAAGAAAATTGGCGAGAGATATGCTGCTTTTTTGGAAAAGAGTGGATAAGGAGATGGTACATCTCTTAGTCTTATTGCTTAATATAAAATGTTGTTTCACATCATCATCATGGACCATCAGAGTTTTCAGGATTTCATTATTGTTGTCAAAATGCTGATTGTAATTTAGCTTTTAGCACATCAGCAAATGTACCACCTTTCAACGGCCATTGCTGTTGTAATTTTGGAGATCATTTGTATGGCAATGAAAAGCACTTGTTGATATGATGACTGGCTTTAGATTGATATGTCGTATTAATTGGAAGAGACCCAGGTCCTAGGTTTTGTAAATAAGTCATAATTCCAGAAATTCTTTGTCCGATTCCTTGGATTCATAAGATTATGATGAATAACACTTTCAATGATATTGAAATATGAGATGGCATGTGAAAAGGAAATCTAAAACTTCATCTGAGACTGCATTTGTAACACTAAGCAGAATAATAAATATTTGTCCAAATTCCATGATATCAAATTTGAAATTACAACTGATGTAACCTTGCCTTGATGTAATTCTCAATTAATTGAAAATTTGAGTGGTCGATATATTTGTATTTAAGATGTTAATATATCCAATCCTAGCAGGCAGAAATGAGGAAGAGGGAGGAAAAAGAAGCTGCAGAAGCTTTGAAGCGAGAACAAGAACTTCGGGAGGCAAAGAGACAGCAGCAAAGACTGAATTTTCTGATACAACAAACAGAGCTTTATAGTCACTTCATGCAAAACAAACCAAATTCACAGCCTTCTGAAGTTCTGTCTGTGGGAGAGGAGAAATTAAGTGATCTGGAAAAGCATTTTAGTACTGAAGCTCATCCCGGTGAGGAAGTAGACCCAGAGGAGGCCGAGCTGAGAAAAGAGGCTCTGAGAGCTGCTCAAGATGCAGTCTCTAAGCAGAAAAAATTAACCAGTGCTTTTGATGATGAGTGTTCAAGGCTACGTGAGGCCACTGATGCTGACGGACTTTCAGTTGATGTCTCAGTTCCTGGATCTAGTAACATTGATCTGCACAACCCGTATGTCTTTTATTTTGTTTTATTTTTTCTGCAGATAAAGCAGAAGCTTTCAAAGAGTTCCTTTTCCTTTTTAAGCTAGCTGTTAATAGCAGTTTCTTTTCTTCTTTCTTTTTGCAGTTCCACCATGCCTGTTACATCAACTGTGCAGACACCAGATTTGTTTAAAGGGAGCCTGAAGGAATACCAGTTGAAGGGGCTTCAGTGGCTCGTTAATTGTTATGAGCAGGTTATTGGGCAGTTTCTGCTTAAAGTGCTTGAAATCCTTAGTATTGCTCATTTACTGATCCTTGTGCTCTTTCAGGGTTTAAATGGCATACTTGCTGATGAAATGGGCCTTGGCAAGACTATTCAAGCCATGGCATTCCTTGCTCATTTGGCTGAGGTAATTATCCTAGTTAGTATTGTTTGAAAATTTATTTAAATACTCCCACTCATATTAGTTTTAATAAATGGTTGTCTCAGGAGAAAAATATATGGGGACCTTTTCTAGTTGTTGCACCTGCTTCAGTCTTGAATAACTGGTCTGATGAAATTAATCGTTTCTGCCCTGATCTGAAAACTCTTCCATACTGGGGTGGAATTCATGAGCGCACGATACTTAGGAAAAACATCAATCCAAAGCGCCTATATCGCAGGTACATGCTTGCAACAAAACTTTGATGCTTTCTTAAATCTCCTAATGTGTGAATGTTTTTCACATTTGTGCTACCGTTCATTGCTATGATGACTAGTATGGTTGATATGTTGAAAGAGAAAAGAGGTTAAAAAATGCTGTTAGTTGCCATGTTTCATTATTATCAGTGTCTTTATGGTTCTTCTGTAATAGGTGCTGCAAAGGAATGGAGGTTTGATTTATTAACGTATGTGTGAAACTTTACCGGAATTTGAGTGGGAGAGGTCATATGGAACATTATTATTTCCACAAGGGACAATTAAGAGATAGCAAAATTCTTCTTCTGCTGTCCTGAAATCAAGTAGAACTGTGAGTCTTGGCTGGTTTTCTGATGCTGCAGAGGCTGTGTGCAATTTAATTGCTCACTTCCTTAGGATTGATGTCTTCCTTTGTAGTCATGTCACCTCTTGTTGAATGCAGTTTGTAGTAAAATTGTTCTGTTTGGTTAAAAGGAAACTAAATATAAAAGAAGCATCAGATTTTGACCAGAATCATTGGCTCAGTGACTGCTTCTGACATATGATGAGTGCTGAGTACTTTTGTATTGATAACTTTCTAAGGGTGGCATTTCCTGTTGCCATTTGAAAGACTGTGGATGTTCTCAGTAGTGCCGTGATGGTTTTACTTCTTGATACTGTCAATATTCCATAACTTTATGTTCTGTGTTTGAGTAATCCACTATTTACATATTTTCTTGTATTGTAATTTTTATTCCAGGGAGGCTGGATTTCACATTTTGATCACCAGCTACCAACTGCTAGTGAGCGATGAGAAGTACTTTCGACGTGTCAAATGGCAATATATGGTGTTAGATGAAGCCCAAGCTATTAAAAGTTCTAGCAGGTTTTGATTCTGTCCTCAAGTTTCTGAATTTTATATGTATTTCTATTCATTAATTTTTTAAAGCAGAGGTACAATCACAATCATCAGTACAAATTACTTTTTATGGTCTTGCCTAAGCTTACCTCCCTTTGTGATTTGATGGCTTTTAGCTTATCATTTTTTTTCCTTAAATATGATAAATGTTAATTTAAAAAAGTGATCTTACATGCATGTTAAGAACAGGTGATGATTAAAAAAAGTAGCGTTTTCGCGTGAATCTGAAAATAGTAATTGTCTGTTGAAATATGTATTCACATTTTGGTCCAATGGATGCCTTTTTTCAGTATAAGATGGAAGACGCTGCTCAGTTTCAATTGTCGTAACCGCTTGCTCCTTACGGGTACCCCAATTCAAAATAACATGGCAGAATTGTGGGCCCTTCTGCATTTCATAATGCCGACATTGTTTGACAGCCATGAACAGTTCAATGAATGGTTTTCTAAAGGGTATATATCCACTCCTTTGATGAGATACTCTTTTTTGGATATTTCAGAGGTAGAGTTAACATTTCTCATTGTATTGCCAGAATTGAAAATCATGCAGAACATGGGGGTACTTTGAATGAGCATCAGCTTAACAGATTGGTGAGTGTTTTATCGCTTTTGTTTCTATTAGATTGTTGGTTGCAGTGATTTATATGTTTAAGATTATGTTGGCTTAAGAAATGTGATAAAAGGTTTGAGATTATCATGAAGAAAAAAATTTATTATCAAGTATACAGTGTTATACGTGAATCTTGATTTGGGGCCTAATAATACATGTTGAATTTTTGTTCTCAGTAATTGGTTCTCTTTCATGCTGAGTTATTCGATGTTTTATAAATGAAGTGTTGTTATTTCTTGTATCTTTTTGGTCTTTGGCATATTGAAATTTTCACATTGTAATTGAGGCCATATCGGGTCAATTCCCAGTGTAGAGAGTATTGCTTGTTACATAAGACAATTCCAGAATTGGAAAGACTAAACTTTCCTGATACATATTGAAACTTATACGAAACAAATTGAAAGAAAAATATAAAAAAAGTTGTATGACACAATTGTTTGATGAAGGAAAAGTTTGATGTATTCACATTTGTGATGACTTTCTTTTCTTCTCTCTCTATTATGAGGAACTGTGGGTTGATACATTCATATCTGCATATTGTTATTTCTTAGAAACTTACATATGACTCTTACAAGACAGCAAACAGGTGAAAAGATTATGCATTTCAAAGATGAATCTCTGTTTACTATTTTAGGCTATTATCATTTCATACATTTTGAGACATCATTTTTGATGTAGGACTAATAGAATACATATTAACTTGTAGTAAAAAATCACAAAATTAGGAAATATGGCTGATATTAGGCTACCAGAATATTAAGTTTCAAGGTTGAATTTTAGCTAGGAATGCTGAAATTTCAGATTTGTATAGCTAGAATTTTAAGGTTCGATTTCTGGAAATTTAGGCTTAGGATTCAGGTTTTAATATGCTAGAAGTTAGGTTTGGTTTGCTAGAATTTAGTGAGCAACAGAAACAATGGATAGTAGGAAACTAAGAATCACTTTTAAGGTCTACAAATCCCTCTTAAAAGAAAACATCACACCTTTTAGTTAAAAATTTAAGTTTGTAGAAAAATTTCATATTGCTTGTTTTTGAAGGGCTGAATATACACATATTTATAGAGAAATTTTTAGAGCCCTTATTCTAGTAGGAAAAGATTCCTAACAAATTTAAATCCTACGATAAGTCCTAAACAATTAGGATAATATATCTAAAATAATATATTTAACTTATTCCTATCTAATAAGGAATCCAACATAATCTAAATTTCAGCCCTTATCTTTGATGTCAGCTCAATTCCCAATCCTCATCCTACCAAATTAAAGCTTATGGTTGACTAATCTTTCCTCTTTTATTTCTTTTATAATCTTTAAGTTTTTTGCATCAATTTTATTTCATGTTAGTTCACTATGTTATGAGATATGTTTTGGACACTGTTATTGAGAATCTAGACTATTGTTGTCAATTTGTTAAGATTCAGTTGAAGTAATTGCAATTAGGCCTGCAAATATTGTCTTGTCCTAAGTCATAACTATGGGATTTTTGCAAACTCCTCTAGAGGGTTATATATAGAACCTTGTCTAGTTTAATGCAGCGTGAAGCTTCAATTGGAAATGTCTATTCAATTTGTGATCAATAAATAAATGATATAAATGTGTTGAGCCATGTCTTCTTTTCATGTATGCGACATATCGTTTTATGTTGTCACTTTATTGAACTTGTGGTTAAGATCACAATTTATATTACACTAGACACTAAATTTAGGTTTACAATTTGGTTTGGTTTTACTTAGGTGATTTAAGTTTGATTCTCTACATTGAATCTGATAAGTTTCTAAAAGCCAACCTGTATAACCAACCAAATTATTCCTATTTAGTTATAGATTGGTTGTTCCAACCATATATTTTGAAATTCTGCTGGATGTTTCTTTTTTCTTATCTTATTCAAATGTTGCATCTTTTCTTTTCGCAGCATGCCATTCTAAAGCCTTTCATGCTCCGACGAGTTAAAAAAGATGTGATTTCTGAGCTTACTAGAAAAACAGAGGTTACAGTGCATTGCAAGTTGAGTTCTCGACAGCAAGCCTTCTATCAAGCCATTAAAAACAAGATCTCTCTATCTGAATTATTTGACAGCAGCCGGGGGCATCTTAATGAGAAGAAAATTATGAATCTGATGAACATAGTTATTCAGCTCAGGAAGGTAGGAAATCTTTTGAAGCTTTTCTGGATTCATATTGCTAATTTTTTTTCTTTGCCTTTTTCTTTTGAAGCTTTTCTGGAATCATATTGCTATTTTTTTTCTTTTCCTTTTTTAATAAATGTGATATATTCCTAAGGTCTTGTTTGGTAACCAATAAATAAAGAGAATTTTTTTCTTTTCTTTTTTTAATAAATGTGATGTATTCCTAAGGTCTTGTTTGGTAACCAGTAATAAAGAGGTGGGAATGGGAAACCTGCATTCCTAATTTTTAGTTGTTTGGTTATCCGTAATAGATAAAATAGGGAATGACAAAATTGGAATGAATCTTAAATCCTGGGGTTCTACTCCTAAGGTGGGTGTGGGTATACGCTGGAATGAAAAATCGGGAATAAAAGATAAAATATATTATTAGAATATTATCAAGTTATTATCAAAATATTATCAAGATATTGATTCTTATCATAATATTATCTTTAAAATTATTTTTTATATTAATTTCTTTAATATTTTGTTTCATTGATACTTTTATTCTTATCATAAAAATTTATTCATAATTATTTAAAATTTAATATTTTTATAAATTGTAGAGAATCCCATAATAATAGATAGAATCCCATAATAATAGATAGTCCTTTAATTAAGGGATTATCCTTATAGAGTATGCTTAGCTGTAATATCTAGCTATATTAGGGATATTTCCAAATAAGGAATATTCCTAATTAGGAAGATTCCCATAACTATATACACTAGCTCTATGTAAGCATAGCAGTATCTGTACATATTTTTTTCATCAACTGAATAAAAGTCAGCAGCTTTTACATGGTATCAGAGCCTCACGCTCTTCCATGAATTACAAGGCTGCAATGGTGGGATCTCGATCTTCATCCCTCGAGACCACCAGCAGCTCTACCCCTCTCTCTGGATCAGGAAACCAACCTGATTCAGTTAGCATACAACCAGAAAATTCCCTACATATTTCAATCCAGAAGCTGAATGGAAGAAACTACCTAGAATGGTCCCAATCAGCCCG
>JAOTBA010000009.1:9521595-9537852 GCA_025629845.1 Erythroxylum squamatum | reverse complement strand
GACCTAATTGGGATTCCGGGTGTGTAATTTCTTGGGAAATGACTTAAGGGTGGGAAAAGGGGAGGATTTGGATTTCGACTTGATGATGTTGGTTGTTTCATAGATTGATAGGCTCTTTCTTTGGCTTTTGAGGTTGCAAGTTCTAGGCGTAGGGCTTCAATGGTGGCATTAAGAACATCAACGTCTTTGGGCATCGGATTGATTGGTTGTTTGGATGTATTTTGTGGATTTATGGGTGGGGACATCGACATGACTTGAGATAGGATCGCAACGTGGGCTTTGATACCAAAATTTGATGGCGTGTGGTCGTTAGGTGATGATAAGTGAAAGTTTGGTCTCGTTTTGTGTTTCTCAGATTAGGAATTAACAAGGGATTGCGTTGTTATTTGTGGGAAAACTACAAGGAATTTGGGGATGCTTCTAAAGGAAAAATTGTGGAGCAAGACGTCAGCTACAACTTTGGTGAAGGACGTTTTGTATTTTGATGTGTGTGTTAAAAGTTATGGACGATATGGTGAAACTGGTCAGGAATGATAGTGTTTCTCAGAATGAAGAAGAAAAGTAAAGAAAATGAGTGGAAGTTTTTGGAAACTAACAAACCCCTATTCTATTTTCGGTAAATAGACAACTCCAGAGCAAATTGACTCTAATTTGGAGAATAATACTCAAGATTTTTTCATTCATAAAAATTCTCTTTCAAAAGGAAACAAACATGACTTAAATAGGACACTTAGCTAAGAGGAAGGTGGAGAACCATATGATTCAGTTTCTCACCTCCTAATGGACTCTTAATGAAACATTCATAACAAAAAAAACTGTCCATAATTATCTACTATACATGTAGTAATGTGGAAAATTAAGGATAGGAATTAAAATACACTAAATAAGAATTAAACACATTAAATAGGAAATTTATGAGCAATGAATTGCTCTTATTGAAAACATACCAAAGGTTGAAATATTATACTTTCTCTAAGCCAAGTCAAGTTATAGGACAATATGTGACTTGATTTTGGCCGAGAGCCTTCTCCCTTGTGGGCCCCATTTGGGCTTCAAGATCATCAACTTGGTCCAAGGCTTTAGAGTCCCCAAAAGGTTTCCATAAAGCTTGGTATTGTAGGAGAATGTTGAGGCCAACTTCTTCTAACTCTTCATCCTCTTTGGTCGGTTCTTCTTCTTGGGCTCCAAAGCCCATGTTGGACTAACTGGATCAAGGCCTATATTTACAACCTCTTGTATGACTTGGCTTGACGGTCCTCCATCACTGTCATTCAGCCTCCTCGCTTTTTTGTTTCCCCCTCAATGTTGCTCTTCTTCAAGCGTCCTTAGAAATCAACCTTCGTCCTCTGAATTTGGCCTCCTAAACTTTGACTTGATCTATCAATTAATTTTAGTTATTCTTTTCTTTCACTTCCTCCTCAGGTTTGTCTTTTACCGTTTTTAGTAACGATTTTTTGTACTCCCCCAACTTAAAGATGCTTCTTTTCCCTTTCTAGTTATGAATTCCTACAATCAATAGGAAGCTTTGCCTTCCTTCTCCCCCCTTTGATTTGACCTCACTCTTTCCTTCTTGTCCATCCCTTCCTCCTAGTATCTTGCCTGAGAATTATGAAGAAAAACTAACTGTGCCACCCTCTTCACCTTGCATGAATTGGAAGCAGGTACTCGACGAACAAGTAAAGCTAACAGTCCACAATTGTCCCCTTAAAGAGGAAGGGCAAACAATAGTTACACCTAACTTGGAAGTTCTTAAGGCTAGTGAAAGCAGTTGGGAAGCAACTCTAATGAGATTCTTTAGGGAACTTAGGCCACCATTCCCAATTATTTATAACTGGGCTTAGAAGCATCGAAGGAATAGGGGGCTGGTGGAGGTGCTCTTGTCTAAGGAGAATCCATCCTATTCACATTCTCCTCTTATACAGAAGTTGCCAAAATGGTTGAAGATGATCTCTGGCACCTATCCTACCTTCCTATGTTCTTACAAACTTGGAAACTTGGCATTAATCTAGAGAAAGTGAAGCAAGAAAACATCCCTTTATCGTTAATTTTCATAACATTCCACTAGACTACTAAACAATCAAAGGATAGACTATGTTAGCAAGATACGTAGGGAAACCTGCACGAATGAGAACACAAGAAGGAGGAGAAGAATTAGGTTTGCCAGATTGTGTATAAGTGTTGATCTCTTTAAAGACTTCCCTGATTACATACCCCTAATGAGACTAGGAGATAATAGAACTCTTTATGAGGACTCCATTATGGTGACCTACCAATACAAGCCCTCTTTTGGGAACCAGAGAAAAAAATAGAAAGCCATAGGCAAACTCTTTCAAAGAGGTGACTATAATAAGCTTATGTGAATGGAGAAACTAGTTGGTGAAAAGGCTATGATAGAGGACTGAAAGAAGCCTTAAAACCCTAATTTAACCATAAGGAATGAGGAACAATCCAGGGACGTGCTAAGTGATGGAGACTAATGGATTTAGAAGGAAAAGAATCATGTTACATTTGATTATGAGGAAGTTGCGAATTGAATCAAGATAGTCCAAATATTGTGAACAATGAATGCCTCAAATGCTCTTCCCTTAAACCATATAGTCTATCTAACTTCCTAGTAATGGAGGATGCAAAAGAGATCAGTTAAGGTGAATTCCAAAGTGTTAAAGGGAGAAAGTCATTAAAGGGCAACAAATCCAGGGGATTAAAAGTCAAAAACCTTCCCAAATGAATAATATGGAGTGTAAGAGATTTATATTACCCTGGAAAGCTTCATGCTTTGAGGGATTTTTGTCTTTATAGAGAAGCCATTAGTTTTGTGACTATTAGAAACTTAGGTAAGGTAGAAGAACATGGATATGTAAGGTATTTAGGACCACATTTAAACTTCATTTCAAACCACCAGTTTCATTTCTATAACAAAATGATTATTTTGTACAACTTTAGTCTAGTCAAAGTTGAACAAATTGATACAAATGATCAAGTTATGCACGTCGCAATTCAATTCATCTAGGAGGATACCAAAGTTTTTGCCTCTTTAGTCTATGTTTCAAATTTACCCTTTCAGAGAAGCTACTACGGAAAGCCTTGAAAGGAAGCAGTTAAATTTCCAAAGGCCTTGGAATATAATTGAGGACTTAAATAACATTCTTTGCAGATCTGAAGCTAATGCACACTTCAGTCTAAGGAACTAATTAGAAGACCTCAACGAGTGTGCACAAAAACTAAAAATTATTGATTTGTGATATGAGGACAATTTGTATACATAAAACAACCAAAAAGATTCCAATTGGCATCTCAATAAAAAATTGGATAAGGTAATGGTTAACCTTGAATGACTCATAATTTTTTTAAAAAGCCTAGTTTATGAAGCCCCTATTCAAATACCACTTCTTAATCAAAATTTATGTGATATTCAACAAAATCAGTAGAAGATGCCTTTTTGGATTTAACAACTTCTTTGCTTAAGATGAAGGGTTCCAAGAAGTGGTTCCAAAAACATATTCAAACAAGTATACAAGACAATAAGGAATATAATTATGTTCTGAAATTGAAGGGTTAAAACAAAAGCTTAAAAGACTGAATGAAAGGAGAGCTAAGAGTACAAGATAAGCTACTGACACTCCTAAAGAGAAATTATATGATATTTAGCAAAACCATTTTTTTAATCGTGGAAGTAAAAATCTATTAAAGGATGAAAAGGAAACATTCAGTTGGTACCTAAAATCAATTAAGGATTACTCCCCACTTCTCAAGCAAAGAGTTATAATTAATTGGCTAAAGGAAGAGGAAAGTAACTCCAAATTCTTCTACATCACCGTAATTGCTTGAAAGAATACAAATAGAATATGTTCAGTCTTGACACAAGAAGGAGTATCTATTTCTATCCTAGAAGCTTTAATGGAGGAAGCCATAACTAGCTAAAAGAAGGGGAAAAAAAACTCCAAGTTCTTCTATAACACCATAATTGAAAGAATACAAATATAATATGTTTAGTCTTAACACAAGAATGAAGATTTACTTCCAACCATGAAGCTTTAATGGAGGAAGTTATCAAGTTTTTAAGAACTCAATTGGCTTTAATTCATCAATTACCTTCTCAGTTCAATCCCTCAAACCTTGCATCAATTGCCATATTAGCAATGAAGATTTTGATATATTGACCAGATCATTTGAAGCTTTATAAGTGGAGAGAGTTATCTTTCAAATGAATGGCTAAAAAGCTCCTAGAATTGATGGTTTGAATGGGTAATCCTTTCAAAAAGCCTAGCCACAAGTGAAAAACTTGGCGACTGAAGCAGTATTGGAGTTCTTCAACAAGGGAGCTTTATTTAGAGAAATCTATAAAACTTTCCCCTGTTTAGCCCCTAAGAACCACAACCTTTATTTCTTTGCATAGACTTATAACATGTTCCAATATCATCTATAAAATAATTTCAAATATGCTAGATAATAGGTGAAGAATAGTTCTTAAATTAGTGATTAGTAAGAACCAGGATGCATTCATTGCAGGAACGTATATTTGCTATAATTTTCTAATTGTTAAAGAACTCTTGAAAGGTTATTCGGGGAATTATGAATCAATGTTGACTTCAACAAAGCACTTGATAACATCAGCTAATACTTCATTCTTTAAATACTTTAGGTCCTTAGATATCCATGTAAGTTTAAAGAATGGATTATGTGTTGCATCACCAATAGATCTTTTAGTATGCTCATTAATAGAGTTTCAAATGAATATTTTAGAGGAGGTAAGGGACATAATTAGGGGGATCCCTTATCCCCATACCTATTTATTCTCTATATTATAGTGACTAGGTTGTTGAAGCATAACATATCAAGGAATCTTGACTTTAGGTTTCACAGTAAGAGTATTCAACCTATATTTCGCTGATGACGTGCTTTTTCTCTAAGACACAGGTCAATTTTATTAAGATCTTGATGCCAACATTGAAGCACTTTAAAAAGCTCCCAGTTTTGGACATTAACCATAATAAAAGCCACACTATCCTCTCAACTATTGTTAATCAACTTACTGAGAGACTCTCAACAATAAATGGCTTAGAAATCAAACAATCCTTATGATTTTCCTAGGATTGCCTTTAGCCACAACTAGATTACCCTTCAAGGATTGTTTTCTACTAGTAGAGAAGATTTAAGAGAGAATTGGAAGCTAGTCAAATAGAGCCCTTAGAAGGAAGATTACAACTGATTAAAGCTATTCTAAAGTCTATACACATTTATTAGGTCGCGATTATACAAATCGTATATTATAGTACACAAAATATTGTTCCTATAAGGATTAGAGTAGCCACCTAATAATTTAAATGTAGCTTGTCTAAGGTAAGAAAATTTGAATTAATTGAAATTAAAATAAATTAACTAAAATTAAAATAAACAAAGAAAGCTGAACAAAAGAATCAGTAACGATAACAATAAGAGTAAAGTTAATCAAAAATGGAAACTTAGGGGTCATTTTATCCATATTTTGTCTTCCTTTTATCATGGTAATTCAACTGTGTTTGATCTTGGATATCTGTTGAGCAAGTTTTAATCTTATAAAACCCTCAATATTTCGTAAGCACACGGGTTGTAGCATAGTATATGAGGCGTTGATCCCACGAGGGATTAGTGAACTAATTGAATCCTAATTTGTCCAAGGCTCAAAAGTGTAACTAAAATGAAAATAAAAACTAAACAGAAAAGTAAATGATCGAATATGGAGTGACTGAAATGAAAATTCTAAATTAGCGCAAGAAATCAAATTTGAGCACCACCAATTGACAATTGAAATTCAAACAAGGAAGATTAACAAATTTTGAGAAAAAGGGATTTATTCTTGAAGTAAATCACTTGTTAGTATAGACTTTATGTACAATATACAAAATGCACAAGAAGAGGGGGGGGGGAGGTTGAATTGTGTATCCTTTTCTTGAATACAAGCCCATTTGATATTTCTTTGAAAACTAACTTTTTCAAAGCTATTAAGTGAATATCACAATGTTTATACGAAAATATCTATGTGATCAAATCGCAAATAACTTCTATATACTTGTATAGGAACAATAGAAATTAGAGTAGAGAGTTAGAAGTTAGACATGACAATTTTATCCTGGTTCACCCCAAACCTTGGGCTACGTCCAATCCTCAAAATTCTTCTGAGATTTCACTATACTTCTCGGAATGTACAAGTATTCTTTCTCTACAGAGTCTCTTCAGGTCTCTTACACCAATTATTATTTTAACTCTGTTAGCCTCTTCAGGCTCTCAGCTTTTCCTTTCTCTCACTACAAAGATGTTGCGAGCTTTTTGTTACAGTAAAGATAGCTCTCGTGTTTTGCACAACGAATACAGAATTTTGCTAAGGTTAAAAAACTTGTTCAAAAATAACTTATTCAGACTTCGACTCCGACTTGTATTTATAGCCTTCGTCTCCAACTGCTTCTTGATAACTGTTTCTTGTTTCTTGTAAAAACCGTTATTCAATTGAGTTCTGTAACTAACTCAAACTTACTAACGGTCCGACGTACTATCATGTCTTCGTCTTCGTATCGTCTGTGTTTTTACTCTTCTTCTGTGTTTTCTTCCTTCTATGTTTTGTATCTTCTGACTTTCCACGCTTCTTTTGTGTTACTGTGCTTCTTTTGTCTTTTGTTGCACACTTAACACACTTATCAAAATAGTTCATTTATTTCTAATATTATTATTATTTGATTGTCATCAAAATTATTAGACGTGAAGTCATTTTGACTAAACAATTCTATCATCAATGCTAACTTAGTCACTTTTGTGTTAATGCGGTGTCGGTTCTAGACTTTCGAAGGGTGGATTAGTCCCTTTCGAGTTATAATCACTAAGCCGTAAATCATAAACCCTAATTAAGTTAAGTTACCGAACATGTAATATCTCGATTAATAAAACAACCCATAACCTAATTAGTTCTTAAGCGTTCCAATAAACAACCGGGTCCTCACATGAAATCTCTGTCTGTATAATTATTGATTTGATTATTTTCATGATCTATTAGATTGTCTAACTCTCATTAACCAACCTAATCATTTTGCATTCAGTTCACTCTCTTGATTTATTATCGAAGCAAGCAATTACAACAAATAATTACAACACCTAACGTCATTAACAACAAAAGCAACTAGATTAACATTAAATCAAGTATAAGTCCCTAAAAGAAGTTAGAACATCACCAAGGTTCATCAACATCAATTCTATCTCATACATCTAATGAACGAAATAAAAGATGGAAAGAAGAAAAAATAACTTGGGAGGACTAGAGGTTGAAGTAGCAGCAGAAGCTCCACCTTCTATTTCTTCTTCTCTCTCTTCCTTCTTCCTCTTCCTTAGCTTTTCCCAAAGTGGCAAATGGAGGCCTTCTTTCATTTAGGTCATTTCTCTTGTCTTATATAGTCCTTTACTAATAGGGGTAAAAACTAGGTTTTAACCAGGCCTAAAAGTTCGAAATAACCTACAAAAAATTAAGTTCAGGAGGTCAGTCTGTGTTTGTCATTACACAAGTCAAGATCATCAGCTTCTGTCACGATTGTGGCCCTGAGTCCTCCGCTGAGCATCCTCCAAATCTTCTCCGTTCTTCGATATTTGATCTCAAACACTAATAAACATATCAAAGCACCTTAAACACATATTATTAAAGCTCAATAGCATGCTCTAACCTACATAATAGTCAAAACATAAATATCTAACCAACTAACAAAATTCTAAACCTAAACATGCATGAATCAATTAATTAACAACTAAAAACATGCTAAAATGCCTACTAAAACATCATGCAACCTACAACTATCAATATCCTAAGGTTTTGATTATCCTCTTTTGAGATCTAACCAAATAATCTCAATTAAAATAGATGACAGTTGAATTGCAATCTTTTGATTCATAAAACTACTCCTAACCACTCTATTGGATTTAAAGTAATCCTAAGGATAATCAACTCACCATTAAGATTTTTCTTCAATTGCTTAATAACCTGATATTTGTAACTCACAATTAAGATCTCTGGATTTTTTATCAAGCATAAGTATGAAAAATACCACAAAGAATCATATATTGAATTTAATAAAGTAAAGATCAACAAAACAATTCAAACATTAACCCTAATATAGATTAGGAATCCCATAATCATGTTCAAAACACAAATATTTAGAACTGACATTCAAGAAAATGAAATAAAATAAGAAACTAATGAATAAACTTGAAAGCCTTGATGTAGAAATTCTGGAAGGTTATAATTGACTTGATGTTTCCACTATTTGATCTTGTTCTTTATCTTATGTAGAATATTTATGCATTTTTTCCTCTTCCTTTTCAGGTCTCTCTTATGACTCTCATTACTTCTTTCTGAATTTAGACGCTTCTAATATGCCTTTTGATTTAGCCTTCTTATTATCCTTATATATTAGTGAACAAAGGTTTCTGTTATGTACTTGGCACCAATATCTCAAAAAATAACTTAATTCATGACTTTACATGATTATAGAGACTTACACGAGCAACATATATGGCCATGTATGTTCCCCACACAAGGATTGTGTCTTTGAAGCTTTACATGTTTACAGTGACTTACATGGTCACTATATAGAGCCATGTAAGTAGACAATTGCTCCAATTCTTCGATTTCGTGCCACTATTTCACCTAAATACATCTCCTTTTGGTCTATAAAGTCAAAATTTACCTAAAAACAAACTTGAAAGGACCAAAAATACTATAAAGCTCTTAAATAAATATCAAAATAAATTAAATATAGGTACATAAATATAGACAAATAATTGTCTATCAAACATCCGCACGCTTAAACTTTTTCTTGTTCTTAAGAAAATCATAGTCTAATTCATCAAACTTACAACATTCATCTTTTGGTAACCTCAACCAATCCATCCATACTCTTAATCATCATATCATATCAATCAAATTACCACACAATTAGATTTTAAGTCATTATAGAACCAACCTTCATAAGTCAATATCAAGGGCAATCACATAAAAAATATTTTTGAAATCAAAAGCACAAATTTTACACCCTCACTAAGGTTTCACTTAATGCACTCAAAGTGTTTTGGGTGACAAATGTAAGAACTCTCAAATCAACACATAGAAGGATTCTTAACCACAAGTTTACAATAAATCATATCTCCACCACTTTTAAGTAAAATAGAAACAAAAACCAAATTTCGTACTGCAGGTTTTTAATGAGGCTTAAGTTAAGGTATGATAAGGATAATAAAAGGGTGATAATATTAAAGGAAATTTACATATACAAAATTACATGAAACTTAATTCTTCACAATATAGGTCCTACACACCATAATTCCATTATTACCATAACTTTAACATTATTTATTTATTCTTGTAACATATTATTTATGCTATTTAATTTTTTTGAGCATCTATCATATACCAACAATTGAAGAAATATTTGACCTTTTACAAATTTAAGTTTCAAGAAATAAATAAACATAAATAGCCTTTAAGGTTCAAAATAAAAAGGCTTCAAGAAAAATAAGGTAAAGGCTAATAATGTGGTTATAAATAATGAAAAGGCTAAGTCTCAAAATTGGTTACTCCTAAGGGATAAAATATGGTAGGATAATTATCATGAAAGTAGATTAAACGAAGTTTCAATCTAAATGTCGTTTTCATTTCAATGCTTCTAAATTAACAAATGTGATCTTGATATGAAAAATAAAAGCAAGTTCTAGAATTATCCGACTATGCTTGGTAACACACATGAAATAATAAAAGAGCTTAAAATAATCACGTGTTTGCTTTTAGGCTTTAAAACTAAAAAAATTTATCATGTTTTTAAATAATATGCAATTTTCATTTAAATTGATTATTGTAATGATTACTAAACATATAACTTATAAAACAGTCTATTATAACATTCATCCTTTTTCATATTTATTAAATTCAATATTCAATAAGATCTTTGAGGGAAAAGTACAACTAATTAAGGATATTCCAAATTCCTTGTATATTTAATTAAGATAATACAGGGGCTTATAAGGAGATTTTTAGGGTAAGAATAATGAGAACAAGTATAATGTAGAAGCCAGATTACAAAGGTGTGTAAGCCATTGGATGAAGGGTGTTTGGGAATCTTTCTAATAAAAACTAGTAACAGGATCCTAATGGGTAAGATAATAAAATTATAGTGAAAAAAGAATCCCTTTGGGTAAAATGGATTCATAGTTATATATTGAAAGCTATGAGCATTTAGGGATTACCTAATAAGGAAACTCACTCTTGGTTCTTATTCAAACTTTAAGGATAAGATAATCCTTTAAGTAAAATACCAATTATAGTATCTGGAAAGGAGAAATAACTTCGATTTGGTATGATAACTAGGGACTAATGGTCCTTTGATATAGGACCAAGGTATAGTTTAGATTTCGAAGAGCATCTTAAAGGAGGCCAGGGTGCGTATATAGGTTGATTAAAGGCAAAGAAGTGGTTATCTAAAGGAACTTAAGAACTTGATCCCCTATTATAGGCCCAACTCTAAGTTATAGGACTACTTTATCTAAACAATCAGGCAAATGGAAAATTTACAAAAAAGCTTGCAGAGATTGGTTAAACATAAAAGGCGAGTTAGTACCACTTAATATAGAACAAGGTCATTATACCTAAAACATCCATTTTTTTGTCTCCTTATGAGGAATAAAATAAGTAGCATAGATAGACTGCATTATCATAACTTATCTAGTATTTGTATGCCACGTAAGAAAGAAAAGAATCTATGGTACACTTGTTCTATAAGAAACTCAAAGTGTTTTAAAGGTAAGGAAAACTTCATTGAAATAAAGGAGATTACCATAGCCAACATAAAGGAACAACTAATATTTAGTAAGGAGGTAGAGCATGCAGAGAAAACAAAAAAATAGTATAGAAAATTGATTAAATGAAATCCCTATTTTCTTAAAAGGGTTCATATACAACTATATGTAAGAATCTTTTTCTTGGCTAATGGAACTGGTATTACTAGGAATCTTGATTCCCTGGTGTCCTTTTTATAACTCTAATTACATAAATTAATTCATTGATTTAACTTCTAAAAAACCTATTGTTCAGCCTTACCATCCATTTCAAAGACTTGTTATATGATGTAATTGGTAAAACCAACTGTATTAATAACAAAGACATAATGTCAAATTTTAAGGTTTCTCATACATTTAAAATATTTAAAAAATACTACATAATAATTCTCCATTTTTAGGGTACTATTAAGAATATCTATATGATCTTCATTTAGGAATGGTCTTCCCAAAAGAATAGGTGAAAGGTGTGGGGAAAAATCATCATCCATATTCATAATGTCAAAATCAGCTAGAATACTAGCTTATTTACCTGCATAAGAACACCGTTAACGTTCTTTTAAGGGTAAGCATTTGTTTGATTAGAAAATTGGATGATAACCCTATTGTCTTTTAAGGCACTAGGTCCAGTAAAGTATACATACTTAGTGGCATAACATTTGTAGAAGCTCATAAATCTGGCATAACTCTCTTAATTATGGTCTTACCAATCTTATAAGGAATAGTAAACATACATTCACCCTTATATTTTTGATAAAAATTTATTTGGAATATTGTTAAAACATGCTTACTAATACTTATCTTTTCATTACCATTCAAATTTCTCTTATTAGTGATAAGTGATAATTATTATAGGATTGTCTAAGTGATTTTATATGATAATATGTACGTTTAGTATATATACTAGGATGTTTAGCCTAGTTTTTGTGTTATTTTCATATAACTTGCATGTTTATATGATTTTATATGATAATTTGTATGTTAGCTTATAAATGAAGGTTTTTAGGCTTAGGTTTTGTTTGCTTCTTATATGTTTTGATGTTCATACATTCTGCATGGTTGTATGTCAATGTTTGGGCATGATTTGGACCTTATTTATATTGATTATCAACTGACTTGCATATGGATTTGTTGTAAGTATCCAATTAAAATCAAAAGACGAAAAACAGGCTAGAAAACAACATGTACCTAGGTAGAAGTTGGAATTTTCCAGCTTTCTAGTTGGCAATACCAGCTTGCTCCATATACAACCTAAGTCAGTTTAAGCACCCAAAGGGTTATAAAAACCTAATTTAAGACCCTAAAAAAATGAAGGGTCGTGCAGCACACCAAAAGGAGGAAGATAAACAAATTTTTTGGTGGATTTTAAGGAGAATCATATGATTTCTAGAGATCTCTAAGCTGCCACACCAAATTCCAGCTTTGTTCTTCAACTTATAAGCCTTCTATTCTCTCTTCTCACTACAATAAAATTACAAATTACTGACAGAAAAATCCTATAGTAAATTAGAGACAGAAATTGATTTTTTGTGGGTAAAATTGTAAAAAAATGGTATTTTGTGATTGACAAAATATCCGTCGGTAAAAGTGAAGAGAAATTATCCCCGCAATTTTGTTGATGGAATATAGAGACAAAATAGTGAAGGTTGTCGTAAAAATAGGCGGCAATGGTTGGCTGCAAAAATAAGCGTCGAGGTGTACCAATGAAAGCAATGTCTGTCAGTAAGTTACCAACAGAACTATTTTTTTTGGTAATTCAATAAATTTTATAAAAAATAATAAGAGGCTATATACATAAAGAAGAAAATCAAGAAAACATGTTACCAACAGAACTATCATTTCATTGGTAAAGTTTAAAGTTAAACATTGTCATTTGGGTCTTCAGATTCAATGTTTTTAATCAAAAGAAAGCGAAATCATTTGGTTTAACACTAAGCGATTTTGTTTTTGTTTTATCTTAAACCTACCAAAAGCCCCTATCCCTCCACTGCAACATGTTTTCTTGATTTTCTTCTTTATTATTGTTAGTCTTCTTTCTTTCGTCATCCATCGTCCATCTTCCATGCTTTACTCTCATCCATCATCCATCTTCCATGCTTTGCTCTCATACATCATGCATCATCTTCAGTTAGTCAAGGTTAGTCATCTAAGCTTTGCTCTTGGTTTTTTTTTGTGGAGAAATTTTGTTTTTAAATTCTTATAAGAATGTTAGTTTTTTTGATGTGGTTTGAGTAATCTGCATTTTTTATTTGTGTTTGGTTCTTTTTTTGTTTGAATGTGTTTATGTTGGTGAATAATGGAAAAATATAGTGGTTTTGTTATTAGTTAGAGATGAATTTGATTTGTCTATGAATTGTTTGATGGAATGCCTCTTAAGGATATTAGTGAGACTTGGTTAATGCCCAGAATGAATATTAGCTGTTGGAAACTAAAGAAAATGCCTAGAGTAGTTCCATAAGATTTGAAATGGAAAATGAAATGCCTATAGGAAGTTCTTAGCATAGGAAGTTCTTAGGGCTTAAAACTAAACTAAAACGAAATGGAATCCCTAGAATTAATATTAGGGCTTTAAAATGGAGAAAATGTTTGAAGTTATATCATAGGAGTTGAAATAAAATATTCAGAATGACCTTTAAATTAATCATGTACCTAATAATTAGTTAGATAACAATTTATATTAAAACAATTTCATAAATGATTAATAAAAAGTTAAACTTCTAACATCATAGAATTTTTAATAAATATTTTATTAAATTAAGTAAAATCAAATGAAAACTCCTGCGTAACTACAAAATATCGATCCCAAAAGGACAACACTATTATGTTTATTAATCCTAACCAAACACAGAAAATAAAAAACATGACATTATGAAAAGTAATTAAATTATGAAGATAACTAAAATAAGGTAATTAAATAGATAAGAGAAATGAAGATAACAAATGTTAGGGTCTCGCGGTTCACTTATATGAAATTCCAATAATCAAGTAAGATTGGTTATGCAAGTCGAAATAATAATTAACCTAAAGTATCTATGTCTTGAGACACTTGGTTATGTCCAATTAAGTAACTACCACCCGTCGAAGTGTAATTCATCCTAATCAAACTCAATAAGCCTATTTAATCCTTTTGATATCACAATAATCTAGGTTAATTTCGTTTGTTTTTTGTCAAAGAATTTGAATGTATTAAGCCTTTGAAGGTAGTTCAAGAAATATCCAAAATATACATCAAAAGAATAGTCTAGGTTACTTTTGTTCTTTAGATTTAAGGTATTTATTCTCCTAGTGTACGAATCATGCTTCTCTTTTTAGTCCTTCATGCAATCCCTAAGATTGAATCAATGTTAATTAGGCATAAATTCAATAATTAAGAGTGGAGAGAATAAATTCAACTAACAAACCATCAAATCAAGCATCAATAATTTAAAAATCCATCACAATATATACCACTAATCTTAACTGGAGTTTTAACTACTGAACATAACAAAAAGAAAAACTAAAATAAGTCAATCTTAATATAAAGGGAAGAAGAGAAAGAAAGAACTAGAAGAGTTATCATAGACTCCTCTACATCTGAATCGAAATCCCTCCTTAATGCTATGAAGTCCTAAACCTAACAACTTAGTGATAATAGATATTGTCATCAACGTTCAAATTCCTTTACAAAAAACTTTATTAAGAATATTCATAAGCTAGAGATATATAAATGATTTCTAAGGTGATTAAAATTGCAATTTTTCATGTCCTCGAGGTGCTTATTATAAGAATCAATGCTTGTTACACTTCCAGAATGTAGCAATTTTGTTTTGAAACTTTTCAAATGTAATATGAAGAGTCTAACTTTGATTCCACTTCATTTTAAATGCCCTCTTTTTTCTAGAAAAAATATGATTAATATGGTTCAAACATTGACCCAAGCTAGTCTTGTGTCTAACTATTTTTCTTATTTTCTATAATTTTGTGACATCTTTAAGCTAAAATTAATCTCTGATGTATTTCACAAAGTTTTTTTTCTCTTTTAAATAGCTTTCAAATGACTCTAATTTTCTCCTTAATCATATAACTAGGAGAAAGATATGATCAAATTTGTGACATTTCTTCAAAATCATCATCTAAAAGACAATGAATCAAAATAAAGAGAATACCATATATTGTCCCATAAAATATGTCATAAAAGTGCTAAATTACAATTAACTGAGTCCCTACTTATTTACTTATATTAAAATAAGTAAAATCAATAGGAACTAGGAAGTAGGAAACTTGATTTAGTTGACACTTAGCTATTTTGTTTATTACATATGGAAAGAAAGAACTAACATGAATTCTAATAAACAAAACAAGAATTTGCAAGAACTCTTACATAAGATAGTTCAATGGATAAGAGAACCTAAATGGATTAAAAAAATGAGTTCTCAACCAAAGCCAAGCATCTAACTAAAACCTATATAACTAAATCTTCATTCTTAATGGCAATTAATTTTAACAAACTATACAACTCTAGACCTTTTATTCACTTTTGATTTTTCTATTAGAGAACTTGTTCTAATATTATTACCCTTTTGTATAGCTAGAAAATTTAATTCTTTATAGGACTTGGTTAGATTAAATATGGCTCTTATTTTGGCTAGTTCATACATTCTTATCTTTTTTATTTGCAATATATTATTCGTATCACTCACCAAAAAAGGCAACGATGGGAACAAATGTCATACATTAAGGACTTTACTGAAAGAAGGAAGTTAAAATAATTCAATTAACAAATTTAAATATTACTTAAAATTTTTTGATTCAAACTAGTGGGGAAATACAAATAAATTAAATTTTGCAAAAGTTACTAATGGTATCTTCTTGTTTCAGTTAGCTTAACAAATTAAGAGGTAATAGGAGAAATTCCACTACAACATTCTTTTTAATATGTAATTTAATTTCTCTATACATCATCAGAGAATCCTAGTTCATATATTTGCTCAAAAGGAACATAAATAGGTCAAAGTGAGCAATCCAACTCCAAGCTAAAAAAATTTTGAGTGCCTATCAGGGACTTGTTAGAACCTATGTCCTGGACATTTTTCTTTTTGAATACTTATGCTACTTTATGTGTATCTATACCTATGCTCAATTTAAAACTTATCAAAAACTAGTTAATTGTTTATTTTCTTTCTTGCAAGTTGTGTTCTGTGTTGAAGAGCATCAATAATTGGTCCTACTAGATTAAAAAAAAAAACAATTCTAGGCACCCACACAAACTTGGTTCTTTGAGTTCTCTTTGTGTGATAGTAGAGTCTAATAAATGATTTGTTGGATCGGAAAAAGAAAGCATGCTTAGTTTGGAGAAATAATAGATTTCAAAACTTTTTAAGAAATCATTTTGCAGCGGAAGCAACATATCCAAATCAACATGCCAATCCATACATG
>JAOTBA010000009.1:9458955-9471091 GCA_025629845.1 Erythroxylum squamatum | reverse complement strand
GTCAACTTTTACTCCAAAAAGTCAAACTTTCTCAATTCTTCATATTCTCACACTTTTTCTCTTTATTTCTTGATTTTCAACTTCCATTTCAAATCAACTCATTCTCTTAAACTTTCATAACCCAAACAAATTTACTCAAATTTCAAAGTCCTCAAAACCGATCAATCAATTTTCTTAACGCACAAAAATCATCTCTAACACAATTTATATACAAAAACACTCATTTCATTTTATTTTAATATTTCTAATTTTCACTAAAAATTCGGGGTCCAACAAGTATCATCCACACAAGGATGATCTAGATCTAGATGATTCCAGCAATTCTATCGGTCTACAAACAGAAAGATTCAGACCCATATCTCTTCGAGAGATGCTGAAATCCTCTACATGTCAATCTAAGCTAGCAGTTCCTGTTATGGCTCCTACTCCTATACCCTGCATGATGGTTAAGCCATATGAGGAAGAATTTCCTTCTTTATACAGGAGTACTGATGAAACAACTAGGGTTGTCTATAATCCTTATATTCGAGTCACAGGAATCACTTCACAAGGTACACTTGTTTCAAATCCTTCTGATGAAGTTCTTAACTGGCAAACATCAAATGCAGTAGCTCAGAAAAAAGTTCTTTGAAGAATTGATTCTAAGCTGGATGGAATCAGTCAACAGACTCATGCTACGCAACATAAAGTTGACACCGTCTCTAAGTAGATCCAATAAATGTATCAGTCTTACAAAGCTTAAATTCAGTAACTTGATGCTGATCTTCGACATTACATTGCTACACATTATATTGGACCTGACTTCGACGCCAAAGTTAGAGAAATCCAGAAGATACAATGAATTGTGCAACAAATGGAAGCTAATATGCAATTTGCATAGTCAAGGACAATATATGGCTCACTTCAGTATTTCCAAATATTCAGCCAACATACTTATCTCCTATTTAGCAGACATATCTAGAAGAAGCTAACTATTCAAAGGTATTTAAGTTCAACTATCCTTTGATTAAACAGTATATTCATCCTCAGAAAGTTCAAAAAGAACCTAAAAGGTCAAAGTCAAAGCTAAAGCCTGACCGAATTCCTAAGTAACAAGTTTCTGAGACATCAAGGGTTCTTGAGCCATCACCTTCATACACTAAATCTAAACCAGTTAATAAGTGGAGTAAACCGTTACAGATCCATTTACCTTCAACTTTTCCATCAAAAGTTCAACCTTCCACCTTATCTACTAGGAAGGACAAAGTGCCTCAGACAGAGTTCATAGCAACTATTACATCTCAACTTGCTACAGAAGATTTCTTTTCTCAAACAAATAATACAGTAGCTTATTCTGAAGCCTCTTTCCCAACATCTGAAGTCTCTACAACAATCTCTAAGTCATCATCTAAACAAATCTCTGAACTATCTTCTGATTCCTCAACACAGCTAGTTGATTTATCAGAATTATCTTAAGTTTTGATGACGATGCCTAAACCTACTGAAGTTGAACCAGAAATAAGTGAAGCAGAATCCGCGGTTGATATTTTGGAGTGATCATCCAAGTTCAGAATCACATTAGTAACAGAAGCATATATTTATAGCTTTCTCTTTCAAGCTCAAAGCAAAAGAGAAAAGAGTCATTTGAATCAAGAACAGTAAATCAATATGACTCAAAATCCAATTTGACACAATCTTCTCACTGCAGTCTCACTTTATCTTATTCAGGTTTCTTTAGATGTTGCTTTTTCTCTTCAAAACAAATCATCTGCCTTTCAAAATCATTGATCTAATTCTTGACGACTATGTTCACTCAAAGTAAGGAACCAAAATCCAGTCAAGACCCACTTCAAAAACCAAAAATCCCAACAACAAACACAACACAGAATATTCATATACATATCTTAACTCCTTTATTAAAGGTCTCTCCTATAAGACAAAATCATTTGCATGCAATTCATTTATCACATACATGCATCCTTACATATATATACCAACAACATATATTCACACACACACACACACACATAGCTATATATATATACATAACCAAATAACCATACCTCCAGCCATTGCTATCTGAAAAGATTGATCCACTAGTTAAATTCCACTGCCAAAAATGAAATGTTTCTGAATCTTCTAACCTCTCAAACTCTCACGTTAATGGTGTAAAGGTTTCTTAAAATTGAAAGTTGAAGGTTAGGGACCCAAAAACCAACCTATAATATCCATATATTGCTCTGCCCATTTCAGAGACAACGCACAGCAACAAATCATCACAACCTTTCCAAGTTAGGGACCTAAAAACCAACCTATAACTATCCATATATTGCTTTGCTCATTACAGAGACAACGCACAGCAACAGATGTGATGGTTGTGAATCATATGGACCACAAGAATATTCCAACATTCTCCCACTTTGTCTATATAATTCAACATTGAGTTTATGGAGAAAGAAAATATATGAATCATGGCGATAAGTCCTCTTACAACGAGTAATATCTTCCATGTATTACATTATATTAGGTCTCTACACACAGTCCTTCAACTTAATGAATAAACGATATGTTTATTCTAGGTCCAATCTTGATGAAGATTCTCAATATAACAAAATGAATATTTATAGGTGCACAAACCATATGAGAAACATCACATTGAATAAGAGTTATTTAAAATAATGATTCAATGACATTATCTTACAGAACCTAGTCCCATTTGTACTGCATGATCCTTAAACTGCTTAGGTGGCATGCCCTTAGTCAAAGGATCCGTAATCATCAACCCAGTGCTAATATGCTCAATGATTGCTTTCTTTTCCTTAACATGTTCTCTTATGGCTAAATACTTAATATTGATATGTTTACTTCGACTTCCACTCTTATTGTTTTTAGCCATAAAAATCGCAACTTAGTTGTCACAGTATAACATTAATGGCTTAGAAATAGAGTCCACATCTTTAAGCCCAAATATAAATCTCTTCAACCATACACCATGCGAGGTAGCCTCAAAACACGATACGAACTTAACTTCCATAGTAGAAGTAGCAGTCAAGGTCTGTTTGACACTTCTCTAAGATACAGCTCCACCAGCTAATATGAAAATATAACATGAGGTTGATTTTCTTGAATCAATGCAGCCAGCAAAGTCTGAATTGGAGTACCATACTACTTCTAGATTTTCAATCCATCTGTATATAAGCATGTAATACTTCGTTCCTTGAAGATATCTCATCACTTTCTTTGCAACCTTCCAGTGATCAATATCTGGATTACTCTGATATCTTCCTAACATTCCAACTGGGAATGCAATGTTTGGTCTTGTACAAACTTGAGCCTACATTAAACTTATAACAGCTGAAGCATATGGAATGTCCTGCATGTGTTCCTGTGCCAACTCATTTTTCGGGCATTAACTCAAATTGAATCTATCGCCCTTCACTATAGGTGCTATACTCGGTGTACAATCTTTCATTCGAAATTTCTCTAAAATTTTGTTAATATAGGTCTCTTGAGACAATCTCAAAATGACTCAAGATCTTTCTCAATAGGTCTTAATGCCAATGATGTAAGATGCCTCACCCATATCTTTCATATCAAAATTCTTTGAGAGAAATTGTTTCATCTCACATAGTAAAACCTTATCATTGGTTACAAGTAAAATATCATCCACATTTAGCATAAGATAACAAATCTTGCTCCCACTAACCTTCTGGTATGTACACCGATCCATGAGATTTTCTTCAAAACCAAATGAAGTGATGACTTCTTGAAATTTTAAATATCATTGACGAGATGCTTGTTTTAAGCCATATATGGATTTATTGAGCTTGCAGACCAAATGCTCACCATCACTAGAGGATAATCCTTCTGATTGTTTCATGTAAACCTCTTCCTTTAGTTCAACATTGAGGAAAGTCGTTTTTACATCTATTTGATGTAACTCAAAGTCAAATGGACTACTAATGCCATAATTACTCTAAGAGAATCTTTCTTTGATACAGGAGAAAATGTCTCTGTGTAATCGATTCCTTCTTTTTGAGTAAATATTTTAGCAACGAGTCTTGTTTTATGTCGCTCAATGTTGCCTTATGAGTTTTTCTTTGTTTTAAATACCCATTTACACCCAATGGGTTTTACACCATTAGGTAGTGCAACAAGACCCCAGACTCGATTACATGTCATAGAATTCATCTCATCTTTCATGGCATTGTACCACAAGTCTGATTCTTTAGAACTTATGGCCTGTCAAAATATTTTAGGATCATGTTCAGCTCTAATGTTAAAGTTCGATTCTTGTAAATACATAATATAATCACTAGAGATACCTGATCGCCTTACTCTAGTAGATCTCCTTAATGTTGTTTCAACTTTCTCCTCGTGAGCATGTTGTGCAACTGGTTGATCAATAATTTCTTGTTGTTCCATATCAATAACCTGATCTATTAAATTGGTATCAATTGCTTCTAGAATTTCAGTAATTAGTTGTCTAACACCTATTGGTGCTTAAGGAGGGGTGTGAATGACAATCAATCTATCACTTGAGCTAGAGGGATGAACTTCTTGATGTTCCTTTTTCTGAAATAACATCCTGAAATCAATCACTCCCATTGATCAAGTCATTCTCAAGAAATTTTGCATTTCTTAATTCCACAATCCTAGTGATGTGAGATGGACAATAGAATTTATACCCCCATGAAATTTTCAACATATCCAATGAAGTAACCACTCATGGTTCTCAGGTTTAGCTTCTTTTCTTGTAGATTATAAATTGTCACTTCAGACGGGTATCCCCAAATGCATATATGTTGCAATCTTGGTTTCCAACCCTTGAATAACTCAAAAGGTGTCTTTGAGACAGTCTCAGTTAAAACTCGATTTAACATATACATAGTTGTCTTTAGTGCTTCAGTCCATATGAAATTAGGGAGTTTTACATTAATCCGCATACTTCTCACCATATCCATTAATGTTCGGTTTCTTCTTTTTGCTACACCATTCTAGTCTGGAGAACCAGACATAGTGTATTGGGCAACAATTCCATGTTCTTGAAGAAACTTAGCAAATGGACCAGGTGCTTGTCCATTCTCTGTGTATCTACCATAGTACTCCCCACCTCTATCTAATCTCACGATCTTAATTTGTTTTCCAAATTGATTTTCTACTTCAGCCTTAAAAACTTTAAAGGCATCCAAAGCTTCATCCTTAGAACAAAGTAAGTAGATATACATATATCGTGAATAATCATCTATGAAGGTGATAAAGTATTTCGAACTATTGGCATCCATGTCTAGACAACAAATATCTGTATGTATGATTTCTAATAGATTTGTGCTCCTCTTTGCACCTTTTTTAAACTTTTTAGTTTGCTTACCTTTAATGCAATCGACACAAGTCTCATAATCAGAAAAATCCAAAGTACTAAGTACTCCTTCATTTACCAATTTCTTGAGTCTCTCAATGGAGATGTGTCCTAATCTCTGATGCTATAACATAGAGGAATCCTCATTCACAATACATCGTTTTATCCCAACAGTAATATGCATAGAAGTATAAGCAGTGCCATTTCATAAATTAAGAGAATAAAGACCACCAATCAAAACACCATGTCCAAGAACTTTGGATTTATTAGATAACTGAAAACCAAAATCTTTAAAATTAAAGGTAAAACCCAACGGTACAAGTCTTGAAATAGAAATTAAATTTTGAAAAAAACTTGGTACATAAAAGGTATTTTCCAGATGTAAAATAAAACCACTGCTTAACGTCAAACTGCAAGTGCCAATGGCTTCCACATGTTAACTCATCTTGCCTCCTGAATAGACGTAGCATTCACTTCCTATTGGTTTCCTTAGGTTATGCATACGTTGCAAGGTAATTGAAACATGGATTGTTGAATTAGAATCAATCCACCATGTGTTATGATTAACATTAACCATATTAGATTCATAACAAACAAATGAAAGTTGAGTACCTTTCATTTCAAGCCAGTTCTTAAATTTTAAGCATTCTTTCTTCATGTGTCCCCTCTTTTTGCAAAAGAAACACTTTGATGCTTTCTTTATCTCGGGTTGAGGAGGAATCTTGCCTTTTGCCTTAATCCTTCTTTTCTTTCCTTGCGAAGTCAAGTTCACTTTTTCACCTTCTTTAATAGCCAATCTTCCTTCTTCTTGAGTACACATGATCAACAACTCATTAATTGACCACTTGTCTTTATGTGTGTTGTAAGAAATTTTAAAGGACCATATTGATGAGGTAGAGTGTTCAGAATAAAGTGAAGCAGGAAGATTCGGACATTTTCTCTTCTAAAGCTTCTAACTGAGCCACTATGTCCCTCATGTGCGTGATATGATCACATACACCTTTTATCCTGGTGAGCCTTATAGATGACAATTGCATTATTAAGGTGCTAGTAAAAGCCTTATTAGATGTAGCAAATTGCTCATCGATGGTTTTTAAAAGGTCTTTCACCTTAGTATGTTGTTCAACGGAACCACGGATAACAACAGATATCTTAGTCTTTATGAACATCACAGAGAGACGATTGGATCGCTCCCATTTGTCATAAAGACTAATTGCATCTGGAGTGCTAATTTCAGTGATAGCAGGTGGTTCGTCTTTCCTTATAGCATAATCTATAACCATCAAGCCCAAATGAAGTACTCTCTCCTTCCATATCTTATAATTATCACCCTTTAATTCAGGAATGTCACACTTAACTTCAGAGATATTTGTAGGTAAAATAACTGCAAAATTATTTAAACATACATGCTTATTAACAAATTTATGAGACCAAAATTGATATGTTTTACCAATGTACATCATGCATGAATTTAGAAATCTAGTAACGTAAAATTTATTTCTGGGCTAAATTTATACTCAATTAGATCTATAAAACTATCAAATTATGTTCCTTTTTCTTAATTCTTATGGGTAAATCAAGAAATATAATGTGATATTTTATCCTAATTAATCATATACATATAACAAAAATTTCTATGGGTAAATTTTATTATTTATAATATATATGATTAACTATAACTAATGTTTACAGTGATCCGTAAACTTAAATATATAATTTTAATCAATTAAAGATGTTGTGGCTACTCCCTAATTAATTAAAATTATATGAATAACCTTGCATTACTTTAATCGTAATTAAAACTAAATATTGCATCAAATAAGTAATAATGCAAATAAACCACATAATCATGCACAAATTATTTAATCTACTTTTGCATTTATAATGTTCATAAATTTATACATACAATTTTCAATTAATTACATATATAATTTGTGCAAGTAGTTATTTAACAAATAAACAACTTTAATGTGCATAAAATCACATTATTTAATCTTGCATGTCTAAGTTAATACAAATAGTAATCATACAATTTTAAATGTATAATTCTTAATATATTAGACATACAAATGAAGATAATTAATATTCACAAAAAAATATTAACTTCAAATAATGTTTTTATCATTAAAAAACACAAAAATAGGTTAAGTGCTTAAGTAAACCATTAAGAAACCAAACATTAATTTAATTAATTATTATTTAATTAATTAAGAATTAAAAAAAAGATCGTCTTCAACCTCTAATCGGGTTAGGTGACCCAGTTCCAACCCAAACTAGAGGTTGCCCAAACATGCCAGTAACGGAGAAGAACCAGACCAGGGATGGGACGGCAATGCAACCTAATAGGAAAACATGCAACGATTAGAACCAAAAATTTGTTGCATGGGAGGGGACGTTCACGGAAATAAACATCCATGCACTTGACAGTAACAGGTGCATCTCTCCTCCATCCATTGTTGCAACATTCAAGACAACGTTATCTCCTGTTAGATGATAAGGATTAGCACGAGATACTTGCACAATATTCTTACCTGATCGCAGCAGTTAGTGCAACAGAATATTGTTAGCATAACAAACTTAGATGAGAAGATAGAATTGTTTTGTATTTCAAATGATGTACAAACTATGTATAAATACACACACTATTGTATACAATGAGTAAGCTTCAATAACATCAAAATACATTTCTTGATCTTTGTCTTGGTATCAGAGCTAAATATGGAGGCTTCACCATCTTCCCACTCTTCTTCTTCAAAGCAAACAACTGATTCAACCCAGTGCAAACCCATTGCTTCTTATATTTCTTCTGCCCTTCCCTTTGCACAATAAACTTTCTCTGTCAAACTAAACTCCACCAATTATATCTCGTGGAAAACACAATTCAATCTGATTCTAAAGGGTTATAGGCTTACTGGCCACATTGATGGCTCAATATCTGCTCCACTAAAGTAGATTCATAGTACCGAAACAAATGAACTAGAAGACAATCCAGCATATCTCCTTTGGGAACAAAAAGACCAACAATTGCTTAGTTGGATCTTATCTTCTTTAACTGAAGAGGTTTTTCCTTACGTTAATGATGTGGAAACATCGTACGATGCTTGGCAGGTACTTAAGAAATCTTTTGGTTCTGGATCCAGCTCCAAATAGATTCAATTGCTCTTGGCATTGCAGGATCTCTCTCTTGATGGCAAATCGATGATGGAGTTTTTGAAGGAAGCTAAACAGATTCGTGATCAGCTGGCAGTTGCTGGTATGCCTTTAGGCAAAGCTGAGTTTAATGCGAATATCTTTCGCTCTCTTCCTCCCGAGTATCATTCTATTATAGCAGTCAAGGGAGACCACACTGACTTTCATAAGTTGTCTGGTCAATTAATCTCCCATGAAACTCTATTGAAGAGTTCGAAACACTACTCAGGGGCTGTTGCTAATGTTGCAAAATTTGGCAATTCGGGCTCTGGGAATTCTGGTTCCAAGCCTTTTAACAAACCTACTCAGTCCAATCCATTCTCTGGAGGACAACATCGGCAAAACAAGTCCAACAAGAAATATTTTAAGAACCCATGTCAGATTTGTGGCCTTAACAATCATCAAGCTAAATGGTGTCATCATCGGTTCACTAAAGAATCTGATCGTCCCACTGCCAATCTGACTACTGGTCCGATTTCTCATTCCTCGTCTTCAAAGTGGCTAGCAGATTCAGGTGTTAATCAACATATCACTCCTGACCTGAGTGCTCCTCAAATTGCTGATGATTATAAAGGTACGGATACTGTCACCGTTGGTAATGGTTACAGCTTGCCTATTCAACATATTGGTCATCTTGCTTTGATATCTGTTGGTAAAGATTTATATTTACATAATATCTTACACGTGCCTGCTATTAAACGCAATTTACTCTCCACATCTAAATTTACCAAAGACAATCATTGTTTCTTTGAGCTTCATGATGATCATTTCACTGTGAAGGATCGGTTAACCAGGAGGGTATTATTGCGAGGCTCGGTTGAAGATGAGTTGTACAAGTTGCCTAGTTTCAACCACGTCCTGTATAGTTCCTCCCCTCAAGCTTTTGTGGCATCCACGACAACTTTGGCTGATTGGCATACTCGTCTCGAGCATCCCTCTTATTCTTCTGTTGTTTCTCTTGCCAGGCAATTTCATTTACCTTGTTCACCAATAAAACCACCCACTCAACAATGTTCATCGTGTTGTTTAGGTAAAATGAGTCGTCTCTCTCTCCCTTGTACTGGCACAGTGACCCATGAGCCATTAGATTTGGTTCACTCTGATGTATGGGGTCCTGCTCCCAATTTGGCATTCAATGGAGAAAAATACTTTGTTATTTTCGTTGATGATTGCACTAAATTTACATGGTTATTTCCAATTCGACAAAAAAGTGATGTTATTTATGTATTTACTGATTTTCACAAGTTGGTTGAACGTATGTTTCAAAGGCCTTTAAAGGCTCTTCAATCTGATTGGGGTGGTGAGTATCGGGTTGTCACCAACTACCTCCGCTAATGTGGTATTGAGCATCGTGTTGCTTGTCCCTATACCCATGAGCAGAATGGTGTTTCTGAAAGCAAAATACGTCACGTGGTTGATACTGGGCTGTCGTTCTTGGCTCATTCTAGTGTTCCCTTTCAGTTTTGGTCCCATGCTTCCGACACCGGTGTTATCCAATCTCAGTCCATTTCAGAAGTTGTTTGGACATCCTCCTGATTATGGGTTTCTTCGCATTTTTGGTTGCACTGTTTATCTTTTATTGCGTCCATATAATAGGAACAAGTTTAATTTCAGGACGATAGCATGCATCTTTCCGGGCTACTCTCGCTACCATCAAGGATATTTGTGCTTTGACCTAGACACTAATCGGGTTTATATCAGTCGACATGCAAAGTTTGATGAAGCTCGTTTTCTCTACAAAGAGTTAGCTCATCGACAATCTTCTTCGTCTATTCTTGGTCTTGCTACTGCTGCTGGCGATTCTGCTCCTTAGCTTGCGATCACCTCTCTAATTCCTATTTCATCTCCTCAACTTTCGGGCCAGGCATCTAGTCCTGTTCCCTTGGTTGCTAATCCTTGTTTGGATTCATCCCATGTCTCATTTCACTCACCAGGCAGTTCGCATGATAGGTCCAGTCCTATTCCAAGCCCATGTGCCACATCTACTAATTCCGATGGTCCATTACCTGCCTATGGAGACACTCGTGTCCTGTCCACTGCCACCCGTGCCTCATGCGCTACGTCTCCAATGCTTTCTTGCATGGCACCCTTGATGAGGATATCTACATGGCACAACCTCAGGGGTTTGTTGATGCTCGTTTTCCAAATTATGTGTGCAAATTGCGCAAGTCGATCTACAGTCTCAAACAGGCACCTCGTGCCTGGTTCCAACGCTTGAGCTCATTTTTGGAAAGTATTGGTTTTGCAGGCTCACATACTAATTCATCCCTTTTTATTTACAACCATGATCGTGTTGTGTTATACTTGTTGGTCTATGTTGATGATATTGTCATCACGGGCAGTAGCACTCTACGCATTCACGAGTATGTGGCTAAAATCAAGGCTGAGTTTGAGTTACCTGATCGGGATGCTCTTGCGTACTTCTTGGGCGTTGAAGTTATTCGTAGGGGTGCTGATATTTTCTTGTCTCAAAAGAGGTATTTAACTGATCTCCTTCATTGCACGCATATGCACAGTGTCAAAGGTGTCAACACCCCGATGCCGTGCACAGCAAAATATATACTTCAGGATGGAGATACTTTGGATAATCCAGATTTATACCACACCACTGTAGGTTCTCTTCAATATGCCTGTCTCACAAGACCTGACATTGCCTTTTCTGTTAATAAGTTGTGCCAACTTATGTCTGCTCCGACGACGATACACTGGGAGGCTTGCAAATGGTTGCTTCGTTATATCAAGGCAACCACTGATCAAGGTCTTCTTTTTACCAAATCTTCCGCAACTCAACTGTAGGCTTTCATCGATGTTGACTGGGCTGGTGGATAGGATGATAGGTGTTCTACTGGAGAATTTTCTATTTACTTGGGCAGGAACTTAATCAGTTGGTCTTCCAAGAAGCAGCCAATAGTTGCTTAATCATCCACGGAGGCTAAATATTGCTCACTTGTCAATACCACAGCTGAACTGATTTGGTTACGACCGCTCTTGAAAGAATTGGGTCAATCTGCTACTCAACAGGCCATTCTTTGGTGTGACAACGTGGGACAACTTTCTTAGCTCATAATGCGGTGTTTAAGGCGCGTACAAAACATGTAGAGGTCGATTTCCATTTTGTTCACGAGCAAGTGAAGTCTGGTTTTTTATCAGTTCAACATTGCAACACCAAGGACCAGCTTACTGACATCTTCATTAAGCCGTTATCTACAGCTCGGTTTCAGGATCTTAAATCCAAGCTCAGGGTTTCTTGCATCCACCCTGAGCTTGCGAGGGGCTGTTAGATGATAAGGTTTAACATGAGATACTAGCACAATATCCTTACTTGATCGCAACAGTTAGCGCAACAGAATATTGTCAGCATAAAAAACTTAGATGAGAAGATAGAATTGTTTTGTATTTCAAATGATGTACAAACTATGTATAAATACACAAACTGCTGTATACAACAAGTAAGCTTCAATAACATCAAAATACATTTCTTGATCTTTGACTTCTCCTAACACCAACGTCCATCCAACATCATATGGGCAATTAACATATCATGCATGCACACGGCATACTTGTCCAAAGAAAAAACAACAAACAGAGCATAACAGAGGATATGCAAGG
>JAOTBA010000009.1:9416371-9426589 GCA_025629845.1 Erythroxylum squamatum | reverse complement strand
TTCAGTGTAATAGCCGATAGGTCACTGATTTTCTATCTTCAATATATATAAATCTCTAGTCTATTAAGCTAGAGTCCATAAATTTTGATAAAGAGAAAATATTATGTAAATCTTATTCAATTCCTCATAAATAATAAATACTAATATTTATAGGGTAGGGAAGCTAATCAAAGTTTTAAATCAATAATAAAAGTACAAAAATACACTTAAATAGAAAAACTACTATAAAAGATAAAATAGCCTCTGAGTAAGTCAAAAGAATAACCATATTCACATGGTTAAGATGTTGTAAGACCAAGAAAGGACTTTCCATTAATATGTAATAAACTCCAAAACTCTTACTAGAATCAAAGGTTATGAACATTTGAATTTAACATGTTTGTTTAGGACTTATGGGCATTTCAATTGGACTTCTGATTTAATCTACTTCAGGATCTCATCTGCAACATGTTCTACTTCAGTCACCTTCACTTGAGAAAAACTCAACCTCGAGTTATCCTAGGCATCTACGTACTAAGCTTAGTAATTCTAGCTCAACTTGAAGTCAAAAAGTTAGGCTGGGTTGACTGAGTTATGGGTTAGGCAAGCTTAGGGGGCCAACCCGAACGGCTTGAACCCCCTCCCCAAAAACTTGGTTTAACCTTGCAACATGATGTTGTTTTGATCTGTAAGTTTGATACAAAGGTATGAATGAAATGTGCAAGTATTCAGCACATTACATGTTTTGATATTGCATACTATCTAGGAAGTCCACGACATAAGTATTGCACTAGGCAGAGTCTATTATAGATAGAAGGTCTACTTTTGGGTATTGCACTTTTTGTGGGGAAATCTAGTAACTTGGGGGAAAGACAAAGTGTGGTGGCCAAGAGTAATGTGGAGGCAGAATATAGAGCAATGACTCAAAGAATTTGTGAAATAATCTAGCTTTAAAGAGTAAAGGAAGAACTCAAGGGACCAGTGGGCCATCCATTAAAGTTGTTCTATGATAATAAAGTAGCTATCAATATCACTGAGAATCCAATTCAGCATGATTAGACGAAACATGTAGAAATTGGCAGGCATTTTATAAAAGAAAAACTAGAAAGTGGACTCATTTGCGTACCATTTGTACATCAACATATAAATTGCCAATTGCTCAAGACTCCTTCCAGATAATCAAACATTTTGAAGACAATTTTGCTACAATCTCTGGATCAATGATCGACCTCTCAACTCAATGGAAACTAGCTCTTTGTTAGCAACTACAATAGTACACACAACACAAATGCTCATCATCATCAAAAACAGACAAAGAAGATAGTGCTTCAGAGGAAATCATTATTGAAGACTAAAATGTAGGCCATCAGTTAGGCCCTCTTGTTTAATTAGTTAGGCTATTTGCCGGCCACCTAGCTAGAATCTTTTGCTTTTCGCTTGTCCCCTACTTTTACTTTTCTTGTTTTGGATCATAGCTTCGTCCTTTGTCTATATAATGTAACAACCTGAGCGTTGCTCAGCTATGAAAAAATAAACGCTTAAGTTTACATATCCTTTCTCTCAAATTCCTCCTCCAGCCTGCAGATATTGGAGATCAAAAAAAGGAAACGAGAAATAAAGGTATGTTCTCTTTAGTTTTTATATTTTCATCAATAATTGTCTATTTTTCTTTAATCATTTTATATTATCTACAACCTATCATTATATTTTTATCTATAAGTTTCTTTTATTTAAATAAACATGAGTTGATACATTTTCTTACAAGTTGTTTACGCTATGATTTTAGAAAATTCCTTATGCAATATCTTCTGGATAAAATTCATTAATTATGCCTAATTGCTCTACTTGTTGAACTATTCACCGATTAATAATACATAACGAAGCAAAATTAAAAATCAGTCAAAAATGTATCAAAACATTTACTCAAACATATAATTTTCTTAGCTCTATAAATGCTGAATTTAAAATAGTAAATTTTTCTTTATATTTATTCTGGTTTCTTTTTGGGCATTCATTTGCGTAATGACCTTCTTCTTTACATAGCCAACATCTACAGGTTTTCTTGCCTTGAGGACAATAATTTTTCTTAGGTTTTATTTGTCTATAAGCTTTTCTTCGAAAGAATTTTTTATATGGTTTAAAGGGATATTTTCTAGTGTAATTTTGTTTGGGATATTTTCTCCATCTATATCGAATTGGTTTTTGTCTATTATGTTTTTGAGTGTGAGAAGTTTCACAGCCACATTGTTGTGGAACTTTGGAATATTTAGTGCAGCATAGTTGAATATCTCTATGTCTTAATCTTTTATGTAATTTTGCCTCTAAACATTTTTGAGATAATATTTCTTTTGTTATTGAAATAGCTCCGCCTTTTCGATATTTATTTGTTTATCGATTAATTCAAATAATTGTTTATTAATACTCAATAAGTGTAGTTTCAGAAGCATTTATAGAGCTAAGAAAATTATATGTTTGAGTAAATGTTTTGATACATTTTTGATTGATTTTTAATTTTGCTTCGTTATGTATTATTAATCGGTGAATAGTTCACCAAGTAGAGCAATTAGGCATAATTAATGAATTTTATATAGAAGATATTGCATAAGGGGTTTTCTAAAACCATAGCGTAAACTAAGTTGTAAGAAACTGTATCAACTCATGTTTATTTAAATAAATGAAACTTATAGATAAAAATATAATGATAGGTTGTAGATAATATAAAATCATTAAAGAAAAATAGATAATTATTGATGAAAACATAAAAACTAAAGAGAATATACCTTTATTTCTCGTTTCCTTTTGATCGTCAATATATGCAGGCTGGAGTAGGAATTTGAGAGAAAGGATATGTAAACTTAAGTGTTTATTTTTTCATAGTTGAGCAACGCTCAGGTTGTTACATTATATAGACAAAGGACGAAGCTATCGTCCAAAACTAGAAAAGTAAAAGTAGGGGACAAGCGAAAAGCAAAAGTTAACAAAAGCAAAAGATTCTAGCTAGGTGGCCAACAAATAGCCTAAATAATTAAATAGGAGGGCCTAACAGATGGCCTACATTTTAGTCTTCAATAATGATTTCCTCTGAAGCACTATCTTCTTTGTCCATTTTTGATGATGATGGGCATTTGTGTTGTGTGTACTACTGTAGTTGCTGACAAAGAGCTTGTTCCCATTGAGCTGAGAGGTCGATGAATGATCCAGAGATTGTAGCAAAACTTTCTTCAAAATGTTTGATTATCTGGAGGGAGTCTGGAGCAATTGGAAATTTATATGTTGATGTCATAATCATGTTGGTTCCTCGATAGTTTATCTTTACTAAGGATTTAGGGTTGACTTTTAAACACTGTTGATAAACTCCTTCGAAGCAGTGTAGGTTGAATTGGTTGACTAGATCCTAGTTAAATTCATAATTTGGGGCAGTATCAATGGGTGGATACATACCATTAATAATTTCAATTTGGAGGTAGGCGATTCTAGTCATGAGAATTTCTGATTCTTTTATGCTTTCGGCTTCTTTAAAAATTGGGTAACTGCTGAAGACTTTGAGGAATATTTCTCGGTCCTTGGCAAACTGTTTTTTATAATTTTTAACTGCCAAGATGAATCCTGCAGGAAATTCTGAGAGGGTGTGTAGATTGGTTAGGTAAATTGTGTCTAGCAATCCACTATTGAAAAATAGCTAAGTAGTAAGTGGGTCTGCTTTGGGAAATATAATTGCTTTGGGTCAGCAAATTGCTAATGTCTTCACCAAAAGACTACTAAGGAAGAATTTTAAGTTCCTTGTGAGCAAGTTGAGCATAATTAGTATCTATACGCCAACTTGTGGGGAGAGTATTGATATTCTGGATATAATTAGTTGATATTCTAGAGATAATTAATTGATATTCTAGAGATAGTTAGCTAATATTCTAGAAATAATTAGTTGGTCTAAGACTAGAAATTAATGGCTAAATTGATGGGATTTTATAGCTTAGAGAATAAATGAGTTCTCCTTGGTTTAATGAGGTGATTAGGGCTATATTTTTCCTATATATTTTCTGCAATATTCACAAAAAGAGGAAGTAAGAATTACTTCTTCCTCTGATTTTCTTTATATTCAAAGCATGGTTCCAAGCACTAGAATCTAAGATCCATTCGTTGTTCCAAAGCCCTCAATGCCTCCTCTTGATCGTGTATGATAAGGTTTCGAGGTATTAGCTCCATAATTGTTGTCATGAAAGTGACCATCTATTGCAACTGGGTAACGTGCCGTTAGATTAAGTAGTTCAACTTGCATTGATATCGAATGATATAGCAAATAAACATGAACAATTCTAGCACCCAACTATGCATTTAGGGTTTGTCAAAAGAAGAAATGCAGACATTGATACAGAGAAAATATTATATAAACATTATTCAATCCCTAAAAAATAATAAATACAAATATTTATAGGACAACAAAGGCTAGTTTTGAACTAGTAATGGAAAGAGAAAAAATCCCTTTAGATAAAACAAGATAGGGTTAAATTCACTGGACGTCCTCGTGGTTTTATATTTTTATTAATGTACCTCCTTACTTTTAAAAATGATCAAAAATCACCCTATGGTTAGTTTTGTGTTTATAACATGTCTCCCTACTGTCAAATTCTGTTAAAAACCTTAAATTCAAACTCTAAAATAGCTTCATTTTTGTTACGTAACACTTTAATGGCAAGTAGAGTCAAATTCATCGGACCCCTTTGTAGTTTTGGATTTTATTAATATGCCTCTTGACTTTTAAAAACTATCAAAACTCCCTATAGATTTGTTTTTATAGTGCCCGTGAATTTAACCCGTATGGTTTTGTTATGATTCTCATGACAACTTTGTTTATATTTTATAGATACATTATCCAGTCCCATGTTGGAATTTGCAGAACATTTACTTGATACTAAGCTTAATTGAAGGTCTAATAATTATTAATCTAAGTATCAAAACATTAGTTTGTCTTCCAATCCGACATAGAAAGAGAGAGCATTATAGGAGTCAATCAAAGAACTATCAAACATCATTCACAAATATAACAGTTGGCAGCAGGAGGGTGGTTGTTATAAAAACAAAACCATAAGGTATTTTGATAATTTTTATAAGTCAAGAGACACATTGATAAAATGCAAAAGCAGCAAAAATATAGGGTGGTGCAGTGAATTTAACCCAACAAAAAACTATAAAGGAGACAAAACAGTCTCGAAACAGGCTAAAGTAATGGATTTTGACCTCGAAAACAGGTGCAATCATATTTTCACAGTTGGAACATTGGGGGTTATGGCTGTTTAAAACTGACATGTCCGTTTAGGACTACAAGTTTTACAATTGGACTTCTGACTCTTGCTAGTTCCAGTAACTGATCTGCTACGAGTTCCATGTTAGTCTCCCAAAGGATGATATTTACTAGAAATGCAGCAATATTTACAAAAGTTTACTGATTAATATACTTTGATTTTTGTCAACTCTTACGTAATAGCTCTGGTTTGTCTTTAAAAAATCAACCTTTTCAGTCACTTATCTAAATTCTAATGGAGATGGGCATATCTATACATGCTCCTGATGCAATCCTTTCAGCCTTGCTCTTAGAAGAAAACTTGTCATATATGAGTATTCAGACATTGAAGAAGCTGATAATTCCACAGGTTTGATGAGAGAATTAGTTCATTTGCCGAACAAAAGTTTGGAAGAGATGGTATTGAAGTTCAAACAGGATGCAGAGTGGTTAGTGTTTCTGATAAGGAGATCGTGACAAAAATCAAAGCCAAGGGAGAGGTTATCTCTATACCACATGGCTTGGTTTTGTGGTCTACTGGCATCAGCACTCGCCCAGTTGTAAGGGACTTCATGCAACAAATTGGACAGGTTTGTTACAAACTAGTGTTTTTCATTAAGAGTTATGTTGAAGTTCAGTAGTAATATGGTTACAATCCATAGCCAATTTAACATTATTTTGTCATATTCAGATATATTTTGTTTGAAATGGATGACTGCCGCTTGATGAATTCTTAATTTTACTCCATTAGAGATTTTATTCTTATTCAGGGTAATAGGCATGTACTTGCAACTAATGAATGGCTGCGAGTGAACGGAAGTGAAAATGTATATGCCCTTGGTGATTGTGCATCAATCAATCAACGTAAGGTTATGGTATGTTCATCTTTTTATCTGAATAATTAGTACCGGTATTTTTTGTTTGCTTGAGTATCAATCATGGATGAGGTAGTAAGCCTTTCTGTAACTTGAAACTGAAGGATGATAATATTGTGGTTGTATTAATTTTTCCAGAGAGGAAAATACTTAAAAGCATATCCTATGGCCTTTCTATTTCTTAACATCTTGAGAAATGATTACATCAGCTTTCTATCATGTTTGTTTATGGTTGCATCAATTTGTGATCACTTGTGAAGTAATCATTTATCTAATTTTAAATTCTTCTGACAATGCACACTTTGCACTACCTGTGTCTTTAGGAAGATATTACGTTGATATTTAAGGCTGCGGACAAAGATAACTCTGGTACCTTGACGATTAATGAATTCCAAGATGTCATAGATGACATTCTCATCCGATACCCCCAAGTAGATCTCTACCTGAAGAGCCAGCATATGAGTCATGTTACCGATCTATTGAAAGATCCAGAGGGAAAAGAAAGAAATGAAATCAATATTGAAGAATTCAAACAAGCCCTTGCTCACGTAGATTCACAGACAAAAAGTTTGCCTGCGACTGCACAGGTATTTTATGTTTAATGGAGTAACTTCCAGTTCTGTACACTGCTTGGTTAATCAATGTGTCACACTGGTATCCTCATCCCTTGATTTCAGGTTGCTGCTCAACAAGGTAAGTATCTTTCTAGATGCTTCAACCGCAGGGAGCATTGCAAAGATCATCCCGAAGGTCCTCGACGCTTCAGAGAGTCTGGACGTCATCATTTTCTTCCCTTCAGGTATGGTATATTATTCATGCTGGTTTTGTTGATTGCATTACAAACGAGATTTTTCAGTTGCTATTTTATTTTTATGTTGACTTGATAATATATGTTAGTCATATTTTTGCATGAAAGTGTTCTTTGTTATATCTATGTCTCAACTTTCCCCTCTTTGAAATTATATTTGAGAGGAAATCAATCGTGATATTGCAAAAATCAAGCTTGAGAACAAAGTTATACCAATGCTGCTATTATTATACGAAAAATATTAGTAGTGTGAAAATTCAAATAAGCAAATAATCTATCCTGTATTATTCTTCATTTTGTTTTTTTTTTGTTTTTTTGTCATCTCTAACAGAATAGTACTCTAAACATGGATATAATACCATACTTATATGTCCCAAGTATTATTATCCTGTACTTGTTTTGAGAATTATAAATTATAAACTATAGATATATTATATTAATTTAATTTGTGAAATGTGAATTTTCTTAGTTATAGTAAATTGTTAGCGATATTTTCCAACTATTATTATGGTTTCATCGTAACTTTTGAACTTCACAAACTAACATTAAGAAAGGACAAGTTTCACTCTTGTATTTAGTAAAATCAATAGAAATTGATCTAACAACATTACAAAATATGAAACTAAAAAAGTATGAGTTGACAGTGAATTGGGATTATACATGCATAAGTTAGGATCTTTTTTTAGTTTTTTGTTGTAATCTACAAGTGACAACAAACGAGTTACGGAAACAACACGAGTTAATGAATTAAATTATTCAATCTCGAGCTTTTTATGCAAAAGGTAAACCTCATGTTTTAGAAACAAGACTATTATACCCTCCTCGCGAGATTGAACTGAAGTCATTAAAAGGTAAAAGACACAGGATCAACCAAAGTCAACTCAAACGTTGATTCAGTACATGAAAAAAGAATTCTTTAAACTACAATCATAAGATTATATGGATAGAACTGTAGAACAGTTGTAGCAAAGTGATAAATATCTCAAAATAAGAAAATAAAACATAAAAATTATTCATATATAAAATTTAATTCATTACAACTTTAAAGAATATTAAGTATAAGGTGCAATAGAATTTCTGCATTAACTAATACGTATATGTAAATGAATTAACTAGAATGTCTTTGGTTGAACTAAATAAATAAATATATATATATGTATAAAGAATCCTAGTATGGTCATAATGTAAAAGATTAGAAGAATCGATGACATTTATGCATTTGTGACAATTGATATGCTGGACTATTCACAATTGCTAGGTATAAGCATTTTGGGCAATTTGCTCCTCTGGGAGGAGAGCAGACTGCTGCAGAATTGCCAGGGGATTGGATTTCCATGGGTCACAGCACTCAGTGGCTATGGTATTCTGTATATGCTAGGTAAGTGTGAGCTACTATAGTTACTTCTTACTTTGCTATTGATTCAGCATACAACCTTAAGATTACTGTTAAATATGCAGCAAACAAGTGAGTTGGCGCACAAGGATGTTGGTCGTAGGAGACTGGACGCGAAAATTTATTTTTGGAAGAGATTCAAGTCGTATTTAAGGCAACAAATCTTGAACTAAATTCACCTCGAGGAATACTAGTTTCTTCCAATCTGTATGTCCTATATTGTGCATACGTGTTATATAATAAAATCTTTGCCTTTTGAGTTTATTGTGGACCCTATGGCTATGTATTTGTTACAACTACGAATATAGTATGAGAGAATAGTTAGAAGAGCTAGTAAAAATGTATGCAAAAAGGTTGCTGTAATTCTGAGAAGCCTTTGTTCATTGTATTGTTGTCAATTATTCTGACCATGTTCCTGCGATGCATCTGACCAAAACTCTTATTTTTGGCACCCAGTCGTATCAAAACAATGAACAGCCTAAACCAGTCAGCTCATAACCAAACGCTCTATGTCCCATCTGATTAGTTTGCTGCACGTTAAAAGTTGAGGATTTTCTCTTGAAGCTTATCACTGAACTAAGCATAAATTTAGTTGGTTTGGCAAGTTCAGTTTCAAGTAAGTTGGATGTAGATAGCTCTTTGTTTTTTTCTCTTTGGATGTATCATACTTTTAGTATCGGTAGTTAAGCTTACGTATGGCATAGTATAGGACTCTACATTATTGTACTTATATCATAACTGTAAATTCCTTGCTCCCTCCTACATCCGAGTCTTGGCTAGTTTTAACTGGAACAATCTCAGGACATTCAGCAACCGATTAATTACCTTTCGCTGAGGTATGTAGGCAGAGTCCCTTTTAAGAGTAGGAATGGCATTATTCTTGAATTGTTCTCGTTCCATGTATTAGTATCTAATAAGCCATAATCAAACTATGCCTTAACGAGTTGAAAGGATTAGTGATGAAAATGGTAAGCAGGTACATGCTCGTCACCAATTTATTGTAAATCGTCCTAAGTTTCCGATCTCATAGTTGGGAGGTTGTCTAGTTCTTCGCATGGAATTTTGGGATCACTCTGAAGTATTATTGAGGAGCTTTGTGAGTAAAAGTTTTCAAGACTAAATCCCAAGGGATCTCAATTTGTCATTTGTACCGTGTTCTGGGCTGTATGTCTCGTCCAGTTTTGGGCAGTAAGCGAAAGAATTTTCCTCCGAATTAGCTTCAACAGCTGGGTTAATGCAACAACAGGCAACAGCTGGGTTAATGCAACAACAAATTGTGAAGTTGATGTCCTTGAAATGAATCGCATCAAGCATAGACAGTTTCAACCATGAAAACATCATCAAATAAAAACAAAGACTGCCCTTTTAACATATATTTTCACTTACTACACAATCTTAACAGAACTATGATGAATGATCAAACATTCATGGGAGCTTTTGGATTATATTCCCCACTTTTTATTTAGTACGAACAATACGCAAGCTTATCGTTTTATTGCATATCAAGACATAAAATGATGAGATAAGAAACTAAGGAGAAGTTTAGCCCATATAAGCATACAAAATGACCAACTAACCAGACTAGCTCATAACAAGAGTTATGAGTACCTGCAGCAAAGCTGACCAACAGGTCAATTCCCAATTACATTACCACAGCATCTTCATCTACAAAACTCAAAGACTGACAAACAGAGTCACCTGCAACCTCATCCTCTTCATTTGTGCTAAAAAATGATTTTCTTCCTACCAAATCAGCCACTCTTTTCACTGCCCCCGAGTCCCTCGGAGTCTCGTTGACATTTTTCGATGTTTTAATCTTGGGTAGTTCATCAGCAGCCATCACCGAGACTGATGATGTTGATGGGGATTCCACTTCCACTTTATC
>JAOTBA010000009.1:9353598-9367096 GCA_025629845.1 Erythroxylum squamatum | reverse complement strand
CAAACAGAAACAAGTGACATTCAGCGTGCCAGATTTTTAGGTGAAATGGAAGTTTGCTTCTCTGCAGTTCTTTGCATCAGTGTAGAAAGGAACAACTTGACGAAGGATAATTAAAAAAAAATTATTATGATTATCAATGTTTATTTTAATTTTAGTTATAATGATAATTAATTAATTTAAAATATAATGAATTATATTATAATTATTACACGTAAGAATATAATTATAAAAAAATAAAAACATGAAAATAAAATCAAACATATTCTAATTTTTAGTTTTTTATTAGAAATCTTAACCAAACAGGTTTTTGTTTTTAATTTTTATATTACAAATTTCAACCAAACATGTTTTGTTTTTTTAAGGAAAAAAAACAGAAACTAAAAACAGAAAACAGAAACCGAAAACAACAACAGAAAAATAGAAGTGGAACCAAACGGCCCTAAACTGTTCGGCTACGTTGCAACTCACTTACCTTTCTCGCTCTGTCTGTCGATCTCAGCTGCGTGATTGTCGTCTTCAGTCTATATGTTTGTTCATGTTAAAGAACACGTTAAATCCAAGTACGTGATCTTCAGTCTATAGCTTATTTTTTGGGTTTTAAAAATATAATGCATCTGCATGTTCATGCTTGTCGTCGTCCACTAAGGAGAAAAGTTTAGATTTGCCCTGATTGTGGTTGGAAAAAACATATATCACAAATCTCTTTATCTCTACTTATACGTTGGTTGTGGTTGGAAAAAAAAAACATAAAATTCGTTTTCCCCTTGCTTCGTGTGTATCATGGCCTAAGATGGAGTGTTGCATGGTCAAATGTTTCATGTTCACATGTTAAAACTTGGATTTGGGTCGTACCTTTTTATGTCTAATGCTTTGATTCTTACGTATTCTTCTTCAGGTGACGTCGGATTTGCTCGTACCTTTTTGTGTCTAATGCTTTGATTCTTACGTATTCTTCTTCAGGTGACATCGGATTTGCTCTATAGGTGTTTGATGAAATGGCTGAGAGGGACTTGGTTTCTTGGAATTCGTTGATATGTGGTTTTAGTCAGTGCTATATGTTTAATGGGTTCAGATCTTCAGTCCCAATTATACTGTTTCAACTATGTTCTAGGAAGGAGGATGTGATGCCATGTTTAATGAGGTTTTTGGGTTTATTTCGTGCAATGTTAGAAGCCAATGTAAAAGCTGACGTCATTACGATGGTTAAAGTGATATTAGCTTATAGCCACTTGAGCAACTGTAGCTGATTACATTAATGTTAATCATGTGGAGGTTGATATTTACTTGGGCACACGCTGGTAGATATGTGTGGAAGGTGTGGATTAATGGATTTAACACATCAAGCTTTTGAAGATAAGCAGGAAAGAAACACAGTTTCTTGGAATGCAATGATCACGGGTTTTGCAAAAGAAGGGAATTTAGTTGCGATAAGGGAACCTTTGGATCAGATTTGTTATCTTTATTCGTATTTGGGACGCGGAATAGCGGGAATTCAAGGTTCTTTCTGTGGAGGAACAGGATGTTTCCGCAGGGCGAGAAATTATCTATGACTTCCGTCCAATTGACATTGGGAAACTTAAACAAGTTTCTCCAAATCATGGTAATCAAGCCCACTTCTGCTTCTGTCCTTGTTTACTCTTAATTTAAATATCATATTTGCTTATGGATTAACAGGAAATTTAAATGAGAAGGAACTGTTGAAAATATTTGGCAACTCCAAGGAGTTTACAGTCAGCTGCTTGTGCATTGCAAGGAGAGATACTGGCTTCCGCTTCAGTAATCTTTCCAACTTGGCTGTTGCTGAAGCACGAGTTATTGTTGCTTGTACCTATAAGCATGGTACAGGTTGGGGGAACTAGGTTGGTATAAAATAAAATGGCAATTCAAACTATTCTTGGACTTAAATTTTAATAAATGACATTCCTGAGACGAAAGTCATTTCTTGGAGCTCTATGGTCACAAGTCATGCTTAAGTAAATCAATTATTTGATAGGAATAATTAGGATTTGGATAGAGCTAGTTTGCAGTTATATTGAAATAGAAAATATTGAAGATAAAATAGACACATAAATTTCACGTAAAAAAATCACTAAATTAGGGTAAAAATTACAAACACGGATAAAAAAATTTTACTATTGAAAAAACTGGAAAATTATAAAGAGAAGAACTAGATCCACAAAAATATACATAATATTTTTGTTTCTTTTTTTTCTCTCTCACATCATGTCTCTCTTTTTCTACTTGTGTGTTTCTTCGTGTTATTCCTTCCTTTTTATAGGCAGGAGTGCCTTATGTGAATGGTGGTTGGTACGCACTGAATTCGGTGTTTACCATGCGTAGTAAAGACAAAAGGGCTAACAAAATAGTCAGCCATTTTATCCTTACTAGGCATAGTAGGCACCGAATTCAGGGCCTACCAACTACAATTATTGACAATTCTCCCATTTGAAGATTTGATTAATAATCAATCATATCTTCACACTATTCTTTTCTACTTTGCCGCTTTATGTTGCTTACGTCTCTGTCAAGCCACACAAGGATCGACATTACATAAACTTGTCACCGTTGATTGTTGTTGTCATAAAATCTATCAGGCTATCCATTGTATGAATTTCCTGTATGTTTACTGTTCTTTTTTACAATTTCTCATAAATAAAGTGATATTGAACTCGAATGTGTTTTGCCTTTAAATGAAATATTGGATTCCTTACAAGATGCAAAGCATTTTGGTTATCACAAAATAAAATGATGTTCTCTTCTTGCATTCGAGTTCTTCTAACATCAACTTCAAGCACAGTACTGCTTTGTTGGCTTGTGTAGTTATTACATATTTTGTTTCTATTATTAACGTAGCCACAACTGACTGCAGTTTTAAAACTCAGTTCACAGTCTTTCTAGCTAATGTAAACACATATTTAGTAGTGGATTTACTTTTGTCAATATCACCTGTATAATCAGCATCAACATATCTTCTGGCAGCAAAATCTGATCTTCTATAACATAATGCAAAATCTGGGTTTCCTTGATATATCTGAGAATTCTCTTAACAGTATTTCATTGCTCTCGACCAACATTTGTCATGTATTGACTAATTACTCTCACTACATGTGCAATGTTTATTCGTGTACAAATCATAGCGAATATTAAGCTTCCCACTGCTGATATAGATGGTGCTTGAGACATCTTCATCCTCTCTTTTTCATTACTAAGACTCATACTTAAAGATAACTTGAAATTAACAAGAAGAGGGATATAAATTGACTTACAATCTTGCATATTGAAACGTCACAATATCTTTAAATAATTCTTTTGAGAAGCCAAATCTTCCGATTATTTTTGTCTTGATGAATTTGGATCCACAGAATCTTGTTTGTTGATCTTAAGTCTTTCATTTTGAATTCTCTAGCCAACTGTACCTTCAATTCTTTGATACAATCATTGTTGGAGCATGCAATCAATGTCATCCATATATAAAAGCAAAACTATAAAATCATCTTTCTCAAACCTCTTAAAATATGTACAAGAGTCTAAATTCAGTCTGTTGTTTTCAAGGTTCATGATGAAGGAATCAAATCTCTTATACTAACATTTTGGCGCCTGCTTTAAACCAAAAAGAGATTTGTTCAACCTGTAAACCAAGTTTTTTTTTCCTTTTTCTTCAAAACCTTCAGGTTAGAGCATATAAATTTTTTCTTTAAGATCAACATAAAAAATGCAAATTTCACATCTAATTGCTTAAGATGCAAGTCAAAAATGGTACATATTGTCAAAACTACTCGAACTATAGTGAGTCGAATCACAGGAGAAAATATTTCGTTAAAATCAATACCTTTTTTTAGCATATCTTTTTACCACCAATTTAACACAATATCGCTCCACTTGATCATCACTACTTCGCTTGATCTTGTAAACCCATTTATTGTCAATAGGCTTTTTTCCTTGTGGTAGTGAAACCAACTCCCATGTCTTATTCTTATGAAGTGCTTCAATTTTTTCTTGCATTGCTATCATCCACTAAGATGCATCTGAACTATTCATTGCTTCGTGAAAGGTTGATGGATCTTGGTCCTCGGTTAAAAAACAATATGCAATATTGCTTTTCATAACATAATCTGAGTGCCAGCTCGGTGCTCTTCTTGTGCGAGTTAATCTCTGAGTGTCTGAAACATTAGATTCAATTAGTTCTTACTCCTCGTGCTCTGGTGCAGCTTCAGAAGAATTATTTTGATCAACTTCTCTATCCACTTGTACTGTTGTAGTTTTTGGATTCTCTTGTACAGTGCCAACATTTTCTACTTGCTCTTGATCCTTATCTTTCATGAAGATAACATCCCTGTTGATAACAATCTTGTAAGTTGTGGGATCCCACAGATGATACCTCTTCACACCTTCAGCATATCCTAAGAAAATGTATCTTCTAGATTTTGGATCCAACTTTGTAGTTTCTCGGGCATTGAACATCACATAGACAAGACTTCCAAATATATGGAGGTTGGAATGATCCACTGGTTTACCAATCCACATCTCCATTGGCATCTTCAACTAAATTGTAGTTGATGGAGATCGATTCACCATATGATAGGTAGTATTGACTGCTTTTGCCTAAAATTTCTTATCTAAGCTTGTAGTTCTCAACATTGCTCTTGTTCTTTTCAACAGAGTTATATTCATTCGCTTTACTGCTCCATTTTGTTAAGGAGTGTACGTCATCGCGAACTGCCTTTTAGTACCTTCTTGCTTGCAAAATTCATCAAATTTTTTACCAGTATATTTTCCTTTATTATCTAACTGCAAACACTTGATCTTCTTTGTAGATTCGAGTTTTACCCGTGCTTTGTGAAAAGACTGGAAACACATATGTTTTCCTCTTAATAGGAAATACCTACCATCTCCTCGAATAATTATCTATGAATGATATAAAGAAATTTACATCTCTTAGGGACGTAACTGGTATTTGTTATACATCAGAGTGAATCAATTATAGAATTTTGTTGCTTCTGAACTTTGATGTGTTAAATTTCAATTGATGTTGCTTACTCATAATACAATGCTCACAAAAGGGTGGTGAAATTTTTGTAAGACCTGGAAGTAGATTATTCTCTACAAGTATCTTCATTCCTTGTTCTAATATATATCCAAGCTTTTTATGCCACATCATTATAGATTTGTCATCTGGACTAGTCACTGCAACGGATGTCTCTCCTTCTTGCAAAGTTACTCCCTTCAACATGTAAGGATTTGCAACAATCTTCTTTGCTTTCATAAATACTACTGCTTCTTTAATCACTTTCATGATCTTGTTTTGATTCTCAAATCTGAAAATGAGATCATCTAATTGTCCAACAAACAATAAATTCTTCTTCAGGCCTTCCACATGTCGCACTTTTTCAATAGTTTGAGTTGCCCATCACACATCTTTAACTTGATATCGATACCAACGATCTTTAGAGCTTGATCATTACAGTTGGACACCAATCACCCAGAGACAGATTCATACCGATGGAACCATCCTCTTCGAGAGGTCATATAAAAAATAACTGTTGAATCGAGAAGTCATACATCAACAAATCTTCTCTTGCCTCCAATAGTCGCTGCTGCTTCACAGACCATTGCGCCTTCATCATCTGAAATGTTTGCTACATTTTCTTGAGGAATAGAATCTTTCTTATTCAGATTTCAACAATCTTTCTTCAAGTGCCCTTTCTTGCCATAATTATAGCACTTGAAATTCTTCTTATTCCTGGATTTTGATCTATCATGACTATGACTTACACTTTGGTCATGTTCCATTGATCTTCCTCTCGTCACCATCAAGGCTGCTTGTTGCGAATTTGTCAGCCTGTCTTCTTTACTTTTGCGCCAACTCTCTTCTTCCAAAATAGCAGCTCCAATATTGTCGAAGATTAGAGTGTCTGTGTTGTTTGTTAAATTGATGACTAGTTGGTTATACGAATTTGGTAGATTTTGGAATAGAAGTTTCGCACGTTCACTTTTCTCTATTGTGTGCCCCAATAATGTGAATTGAGAAAATAGAGTATTTAAAGTATTTAAGTATTTCGTCACCGAAATGGATTTCGTCATGAGTAAAGTGTATAGTTTCCTTTTTAGAAAATTTTTGTTGTAAAGTGATTTGGCCTCGTATAATTTTGCGAGGTGATCCCATATTTCCTTCTCAGTCTTCTTTTCCTCTATGCTGGATGATACTTCGTTAGCTAAAGCTAGGTGAAGATTAGCTACAACATTCCATCCATCTCGTTCCACTTTTCATCTGTGACTCCAACTGACTGTTCACTAATGACTGCCAAACAATTATCTTTCCTCAAGATTGCCTTTATCTTCAGCTTTCTCATTGAAAAATTGCTCCCATTGAATTTTTCAATGTTGTACGTTGCCGCCATTACTTCTATCACAACCGTTTTATGAATAGGTGCCTTTAACACGGTGAATAATATTCTAACTTTTCTTTTGATGTGGAGGATCCATACTTAGTGGCAACTACAAAATATACAATAAGCAGATATACACACCCAAAGTTGGCTCTGATACTACTTGTTAGGAATAATTAGGACTTAGATAGAGTTGGATCGCAGCTATATTGAAACTGAAAATATTGAAGATAAAATAGACACACAGATTTTACATGAAAAACTCCTAAATTAGGATAAAACTACGGACAAAAATAGAAGAATTTTACTACTGAAAAAAAAAGTATAAAATTATAAGGAGAAAAGTTAGACCCACAAAAAAACACATAATATTTTTTACTTTTTTTTCTCTCTCACCTCACATCTCTCTTTTTCTGCTTGTTGTGTGTTTCTTCATGCTACTCTTGCCTTTTTATAGGCTGGAGAGCCTTATGTGAATGACTGCCAAATGGTTAGCCATTTTGTCCTTACTAGGCATACCAGCCACAATTGTTGACATTATCTAATACAGTAAACCTTTTTCAAGATATGATGAAGACTAATGTGAAGTCAGATGAGATTACAATAAAGAAATCGGGTTATTCAACGAAGGGGAAGAAGTCAATAGGAAAAGCTTTACTGGTAAAGTTCGCAACTCTTGTGCCTTCGCAACAAAAGGAAAAGAAATGTTAATAACTTTTGAATTCAATTTTTAGATATATAAACCTATTTGTAAGCGTAGTAAGTTTATAATTCTAATCTACTTCTTGTTTTTTTTTCTCTTTTTGTTGGATGATGATGATTAGGAGTGGTAAAGAAGTACTTGGTGAAGAATTTTGGAGTGCCCATACATATTGGTTTTGTTTAGTATTTTGATTAATTCACTTATATTCTATATAAAATGTAGGTCGATAATGTCGGTGAATATTTTAGCTAGTGATTTGTTGCTTTTGTATTTAAAATATGTTAAAGGGTTGAATTCAACAAGTCCTTATGGACTATATATCATATATAAATATAGTTTTTCAGTTGTTTACATTTGATAGTATGTACGTAATTAAGATGTAAATTGATAACTATATATAATGAAGAGAGTTTGCTTTTATGTTAACATATTATTGATAACAAAAGAATAAATTATTGCCTAAAATATTCGCTTGTTACCTTATAAAGACTTAAGGTGATGTAATATCTATTTAATATTATTATTATAGTTTGAAACTAATGTGTTGTTTTAATCGAACTAAAAATAACGATTTTTATTTTGTTGCCTTATACTTAACATAGCCTTACTTTATTTAATGGTATGAATTATGTTGTTTCAATAAAAAGGTAACAATAATTATACTAATAGTTATATTTTTGTCTGTTGTCTAAAGCATTTTCTACATTTTGTTTTTATATTTTATTCCTTTTAAATTTATACTAGTTTGGAATAGAATGGAGTGTTTAATATAATATTAACTGTTTTTAACTTATTAAAAGTCTAATAATATATTTTTTTTCCATATTAACGTGATTGTTGTTACTAAGAAAACATCGTCATTTTATGTCTTTGACGGTAGTTGGTTGATTGTGTAATTCCTAAATGCTTACAAATTCTTGCTTTGTGGTTATTTCGTTTATGAAACTTTTAAATATTAAGAATCGTGAAATTGAAAACATTAATTCCACAAAGAATGGCAGAGAAGACATACCTACTTGCATTCTAATCAAATTATAACGTAGATAATTAAATTCTACAAAATGCTTTAGCAATCTTATTACAGCTTTAGTACGGACCCCAGCAACTCAAGTACATAACTTTTCTAAGAGATTCCTCTGATTGCTTTGTTTTGTCTTCTCTCAATTTACTAGAAACCGCAGCAGAGGATGGAGAAGAAACCTTCTTGGGCAGCTCAGAAATAGACTTGACATGGTTCTTGGCATATTGGTGGAATGATCTCATAGTATAGTTCCATCGACAGAATCCTTGGTCTTTCATGGCCTCCACAGCTGCAACGCTGGTCGCTACTGCCCAAGTTCTGCTTGTCGAACTCGTGTTCTTCATTTAATTGCTGGTAAGAGTGGACAATGATGAAATTCGTGTGTTGGTGTGAATCCCCGTGTGGGGTTGGGTTATATAGAAAGTAAAAGGAAAGGGCCCAAGGTTTGGAGAAAAACCAGGAGCTATAGGCTAGAGCTGGACTAGTGGTTTCCAACTAAGCCAATGGAAGTATGGAATTTCAGCTTTGGGTGTGGATGGTGTTAGTAACTTCAATGTCCATTTTAGACCCCTTTGTTACGTTAAAATACAAAATTTTACAACTTTGCTTGGACCACGTACCACAAGGGGACATTATCGTCACTTAGCTACTAAAGGGCACATGGTTTTGATTTATAATAATCCAAATCTACTAGTTTTTCATGTATATAATGAAATTTCTTTATCGTTCCATCCAATTTTTTTCCCAATGATTTTCAAGTCCTATGGTTACTGCTACCATCCAAGCTTTGGTTGTCGTATAACTCATTTTCTTACTGCGACATCTTCTAGGTTGCACACTATTCGTGTAGCTGAAGTGGTAGAGTAGAAGGTGATATTTGTTGGGAAATCGAACCACGATTCTGAAACTGAACAATTTCAACCACCATAGTCGTACAAGTATTCAGCCGCTATAATATTCACAGAACAGGTTGAGAGAATTTTGTAACTCTTACAGAGAAGGTTAAGCAAGAAGTATTAACTCCATTACAGCTTAAGTATATTTATAATAAGTTTTGAACATTTTATTAATTTAATAGAAATGAAATTCTAATTTTAATTAAAATTTAATTAGAATTACAAATAATTTTAATTAAATATCATTTATGCTCAAATAAGATCCAATATCTCATATTAATCCTCATTTATTAAATATCTTATATTTAATCATAAAGTTTCTCAACCTTTACAATCAAGTCCAACTTAATTAAAATAACTTTGCTCTCTTCAACCCGCTCTTTATGTGAGACCTATTAGGTTCTCAAAATATGTTGGCAATGATTATAAATTATAATTCATAATTAGAATTAGATAAATTAAAACTACTTTTAATTTATCTTTGATTATCCAATTAAATAATTTATAATCACATAACAAGATTGGCATCTAACAACGTATAATGACCACCCAAATATTTAGGAATGTCAAAGTGGTTTTGACTAATCTTTCCATGCATAATTTTTCTATACAATTCCTTTCATCATGTAATGTTCTGATTAGACATAGAGCATTAAATTAATGTCTAGTCTATTTGAGTCCAATCATATTAATTATCTGTCATTAGTTATTGATTCAATTAATGACATTTGTACACTATTTAAAAAAAAAACTTCATTTTACTTTGACTAAGGATTTTTCGAATTAAAATTAATCAAAAACAACGGAACATTCTCCCTAATTACTTTAGGGTGATGAATCTTATATTAATCACACAACTACTTCCATGTATTTCATGCTACATCCAATTAGTGTCGACTGAACGACCCATGATTAAATAGGTCATAAGTAACATCAAAATATAACAATCTCTATACATGATAACTTTGGAGATCTCTAATCAAATGATCAGTTATACAATCATCACAATGAGAATTTCATAGACATACAAGTAATGTTCAAAATGGATTTCTCATATTGACTCATTTTAGTGAAGTTGTTCTCTAACAAGTACCAGTACGTTTGTTTAAGTCTTTCTATACTTTAGTCTATATGATCGACCACTCCCTTCATAAGGAAACAAATGTTTGCTAGTCTTTTTACATTTTGTTGATGTTCAGTCTTAATAGAACAATGATTGGGAATAATTTAGGGATAATAAATAAATACAATATGAATCTTATAATTATAATCTCATTATAATTTCATTTGCAATATATAATTATCTCATAAGCTTTATCATATACATCTAAACATATATAAGATAAATAATGCCTTTAAATAATTATCACTAAACTACAACCAAAGCGATCGGTTATAAGGTGTAAACCAACAATCTCTGGCTTGCACTAAGCCAATCATTTAAGTATCAATTACAATATCACCATATGATGGTTATGCTACTGCTGGGACAGTGGTTGAATGAAAGAATTCTACAAGATTCTCTATAGTGAGTATTTGCTTAAATCTTACAGTTTTCATCTTAATTATCATCATAATTAAGAAGATTTGCCTAAATACATACTTGGATCTTTGATGAGACCTTAACTCCTTTTACATGCCTAATGGCTCTAATGTTCTACAGTATTTTACCGTCTTAAACAATGCAAGGAACTATATTAAGTTCACTAAAGAACTTATTGATCTAATTAATCATTTCCACTAAATGAAAAATGTATTATGGCTTAATTAGCAACCGTGGCTACATTGGAACCTTTCCAATCTTGAATAATCTTATTCTTAAGTAAAATAAACCTTAACTAGTATTTACTTCTAAAGTAAATATCCTTATCTTCTTAAACTCAAATATCAACTCATACATAAGATAATGGATATCTTTAATACTTCACAAGTATCAAATATCTCAAATACTAAACACCTTTATAACATATTTATATACTTGGAATTAGAATAGGTAAACAACTTCCAATCTGTCTCTATAGATCTAGTTCCTAAAATTAAGTTGTTGCTTTTTCATATCCAACAAGAGTTGTTCATGGAAAATTATATTTTCAACAATTGAAAGTTAGGATTGTTGTTCTCTATGAGCAATATGTCTTTAAATACTCCCGTTGAAAATGAAAACTATACTTCCACTAACCATCTTGTAGACATGATAAATTCACAATCATCTCCAAAATAAACTCTTTGAATTTATCATGAAAGTAAATCTTTCAATGTTTTATAGCCTTTCAAATATATATCAAATGTATCAATAAAGGCAATAGTTATAATTTGATGTATTGTCATTATATTTGAACCTTTCAAATTTCATCTTACTCCTATTATTTATCTTAAGAACCATTCTCTTATAAGTAGACATTGAAACAAACAATTTGTTTAAAAGGTTTTAAGATTCTATCCAACCTTTTGGATATCTCATAATTTTTTATTATCCAATTTGGTTTTGAAGTTAATGGATAATATAAGCGTCAACCAAGCATCACATCCTTGGATCATTAATTTTGACTCTTTCAAAGACTTAGCGTTTCGTATCTAAAATGAAATCTTGCTAATTGATTCAACTGGAACTATTAAAGGTAAGTCATTGTACTAGGCATAGTTATAGAAGAAATAATATTGCATCATACAATAATACAATATCTCATATTGTATTTTCCTCCTTACATAAATCCATACTCTTATGGAATTTTGTGAAGGTATTCACTAGAGAATCTCATTCCCTATAGATAACTGAAAATTTAAAACTTAGCAAATCAATCTCATCGAAATGCTTCAACATCCTCAATGCTTAATTTCTACTTAGATTTAAACTATTTAAATATTTCAAAATTTTTAAATCAACATTTCATTTAATCCATATGACTATATCACATAAAGTGTAACATCCTATTACTCATAATAAGGCTAGAATAGTGTACAACAGAGGTAAATGAGAAATTAGAAAGGGCATTTCATGCTTATGCATAATATGGCATACAAATACACGTGAATATTGATTGTGCACAATAATATGATTGTACATGAATTCATTGACATTTTCCTAGTAAAATTGATTTATAAATGTGAATTATGTTTTGATATGTCTTTAATTTTGGTATGATTGGATTTCAATTAGAAAATTGAGAATTTAATGTTATGGATTGGGAAATTGATGGATTAGAATGTACATTTAGACTAGGACAAATGCCAAGTGGTAGGATAAATTGATGCATGAAAAAATTGAATGATTTAGCTTATAATTGAGTGACATTTGGCATAGTTAAATTGGTGACAAATGGACTAATAATTAATTGACAAATAGATCAATCATTGTGTGACAAATGGGCTGGTAAGTTGATGACAAATGGCATAGTTGATTAGTGGACAAGTGACCTAGTTAGTTACAGACATTTGGCAGCACTTATGATTGATAAGTGCTGAACATGTCATAAGACATATGGCCATTCCATTAGATGACACCTAACACCTTAGGTGTAAGTTTCAGCAGGAGCAACTTCAGCTACGATCATTTCTCTTCTTCCTTCCTCTCACACACCACCGAAACACTCTTCCTTGCACCTCCCTATGTTTGTTTATGTTCATGTCTAATTTTTGCACCAATAATCTGTGCTTCACCCTCACAAAGTTAAGTAGAGAATCAGAATATAGTTGCCTTATTGTCCTAGCTGAAATCCTTCCAAGTTCCACCTTGAATGTGTGATGATTCTGTATGTTTGGAGTACTAATTTAGAGTGACTTTTGAGCTAGGATTAGAACTAAACAAGTAAGTAAAAGATTAGTGTTTATGGCATGTTATAATAGAGAATTGATGATGATAAATTAGGATGAATTCCATATGATGTTAATGATTAATTGTGCTGGAATATCTTAGCTGTATTATTTTCACTGAACATGCTTTGGTATTTTGGCTAATTTTTGATCTGTAGATTTTCAAATGAGATGATTCTTGATTTAAATTTAACTAGAGACATTTGACTACAATTTTTAAGAAGAAATTGAATTTGAATTCTGTCTTTAAGGGTTTTGAAATTTAGCTTGAAATTGAGTCTTGGCTTAGGTTGAAGCACGACCCATGACAAAAATCATGTCCTATTGTTATTGAATAAACTGTATTGATGTAGGCCGAGTCAAACAAAGTTGTCTTCACAAAAGTTGTAGCTTATTCTCTTAGCTTTCAATTGGTATAAATTTTGTAATTTTTGGATATTGGAATTAAGAGATATGAATTGTACAACTTTGAGTGCATGATTGTCTTCACAAAAGTTGTAGCTTATTCTCTTAGCTTTCAATTGGTATAAAGTTCGAAATTTTTGGATATTAGAATTCAGAGATATGAATTGTACAACTTTGAGTGCATGATCACACACTAGACAAAATTTCAAATGTACTAAGTCTGTAGTATTTTGAGCATAACTCATAGAATAATGAACCAAATTGTATGATCTTGGTG
>JAOTBA010000009.1:9326971-9343129 GCA_025629845.1 Erythroxylum squamatum | reverse complement strand
ATTATTATCAGTGATAAAAATACAACTATATTAATATTAACAACCAAACAGGTTTTTGTTTGTATTTGAAAGAAAAATAGAAACAAAAAAACTGAAAACGGAAACCGAAAACTACAACAGAAAAACAGAAGTAGAACCAAACGGCCCCTAAATAATCAACAAACTTGTAAGCTGATAATACTAGTGCCATCCACATTCCCACTTTGTCCATCATGAACGCAAGAAACATATTAAAGTTGATTTTCATTGTATAAAAGACTTTGTACATTTAAAATTGCGATTCTTTATCATAAATCATCCCATTATTAGATTGCAAACTTATTTATTAAAGTTACGCCATTTGAATGGTCATCGTGACCTTATTCAAAATTGGATGTTTGTTAATTTCACAAATCAATGTGAAATACTCTAAAATGGCAAGATTTTTTGAGATTAAGATAAATCTAAATAAAGAAGATTTTTGAATATTGAGTTTTAGCAAGAATTATTACATGATCTTGTGATTATGTATTGAAATAATAAGAGATATTCGCATAATCCTATAATTAATGTAAAGATCACATCATGCAATATAAATAGGTTTCATGGCTAGATGTATAGACATAATTTCTTAAAGCATTTTCTCTCTAGCTCTCATGTCTCTTTATTCGTCTTTATTTTAAATTCAATCTCTATCATTTGGGTTTCATTATAAGGACTAACAAGTGATATTAGATCATGCATTAAAATATCTAATAAGTTCAAAATTATTTAGCCTAATGTACAATGGTCCTAAAGAACTTAAGTCTTTTAAAGCTTCATAATATCCTTTTGAAAATTAATAAATGTTACTCCTTATATAAAGTTTCAAATCAACCTCATAAACATAAAACAAATAAAATATTAGAATGACTAATAATAGGACACAATAGGCTCCCAAGTATACCTTGATGCAATGATACTGATGTGATGTTCATGTGGAATGTGGCAGTGTGAGCCTCACGTTGCCCCTTGTAACACTAATATATTCCCTTACTTTAGATCAAAGAACTTGATTAGGAAATATTAATAATAGCAGACCTTAGTTAAGAAATTGACAAAATGAGTCTAGTCACCCATCCTTATTAATTATTTTTTTTATAATTTCAAATATCAAAAGTGTGTATAAAATAATATTGTTAGTCAATCATACAATAGAAAAATAATGTTTAATGAATTTAAATTATACATATAAGTTAATGGTAAACTTATAAGTCTTACTAAATACATATGATAATAAAATAGTTCTAGGAAATACGAGGTTTGAATATGAAATTAATATCTTTTATTTTTTAACATTATCTAAAATGACAAGGATTTATAACTAGACTATTTTTTATATTTTTTAATTAAATCCTCCTACAATTAGTACTTTTTAATCGAGTTCTTTGAACTAGAAGAAAAGGACTTAGTGATAATATATGTGGAAGTATGGATAAATTAATTTAAAGTGCTAACATAGCATTCATAAAGTGAGTAAATTGATTTAAAATGCTAACATGGCATCTACATTCATGTCAGGCCGGCATGATGTAAGGATGACAATTTTTGTCTGATCTAGTTCGACCTAATATAAATTCAATGAATCTAGCCCGATTTAATTGGGTTTTAGGCTAGGCTTACACATTTAAAAAAATCAGAGTTTCAAATTGAATTCAGATTCAAGTTGCTTGAAGATTGAAAATATCAAATAAAATGACATTGTTTTTAAATTTAAAATTAAAATAATCAAACTTAGGTTGAACTCGATTAAGATTCAAGTCAGACTTAAACCCGAACATAAATTTTCGACCCCATACCCTAGAGTAGCCCAACCCAATGCCAAGCCTAGGCATCATAGTGACATATATATTTCGTCCACGTGTCATTTATAAAGTCCACAATGTTATACATATTAATACATGCAAGTGTGGCATGTTGATGTATCTTATATGTGCAAATTATGTCATTATTGTGGTGATATGATATATGTTACATTTACATTTTGGTTAATAGAATTAAAAAAAGGATTTCAGTTAAAAAAAGACTTAATTGAAAAAGATTATTTAATTAATCAATGAGAAAATTGAGTATAATAGAAAGTAAAATGTAATGTAGTTTTTTAATTTTTACTTTCAATTAGATTAGGTGGAAGTTGTACTTTTTATGATTAAATAAATGAAAAGGTTGATCTTACCTAATTTTACTCTGTTGGAATCGTGCCAAATTTTGTGTTTCTAGAGGCCTAACACCATCATAAGACAAAATCACATCCAAACGTTGATGTCGTGCGTTGACGAGCCAGCCAGCGACTTTTCGACAAGGTGGGTCATCTGTTAGTCGCCAAAGGCCTATACATTGAAAACCATAATCCAAACCAGAATACAATATTTAGTGGGCCTTAATTCTCGAAATGAATAGCATAAACATAACGCAGATTTTGATCGTGTTAACAACAAGAACGACATCGAATCGTGATTAATATCAAAACTGTGAGTTAGGTTTGTTGTGAGAAAGTGGATTGACTTCTGGCAGAGGGAAAGTTGTGTTTTATTAAGTGCATGTGCAGTACGAATTGGAAAAATGTTGGAACAGGCGTCTTGTCTTATAAAAGCGTGAGCAATGTTCAAACTGGAATTTAGTCCTATCAGGCTGCTAAGCTCAAAATTTGAAAACGTATATCCCTTCTTTCCAAAGAAAGCATCACAGCGCCAGGCTTTTAGATGGGTAATACTCCTCCCTCCAACATCATTACCAAAGTCGGAAGTTCTCAAAACGTTCATCACCGACACCGGAAAGAAAGCAAATCATGTTTCAAATCCGAAGAGGTCAGTTTCTGTTATATCTTTGTGTCGTAGGCGTCTCATGTTATTGACATTTAACCAAAATATCGACGGAATTCTACTTGGGTGATCCACACGTCAATAGCTTTGTTATCCTTCTTTTAATATCATCATTAGGCTTGGTAATTAGGATTAGGCCGAGTCTAGCCCGATGCCACCCAATTCAATTCAAAGTTAATATATTAAGTTTGATTTGACGGAACCTCGACTTTAGGTTTAACCTAGCCCGAGGCTCGATAATTATAAAAAAACGATATCATTTTTAAATTTAATTTTTTAAAAAAAATACCAAGCTGAACTCAAACTTAAATCATTGCCACCTCATAATTATAGTTTATCTGCCTAAATTTTGTGATTCTTGAACCTATGATTGCTATAAAAAGAGAGAAAGAAATTAGTATTCCTGCCCTATCATAATATTCTTTTTCAATAAAGGTCAATAGGATTGCATCTCTATATTGTTTAATAATATTAGAAGGATTCAATTTGGTTGTATTATTTTATGTAACCATGGAGATGATATTAGTATTATAATTTCCTTTTCTTTTTTTTTACAATTTTTAATTCACAACAATTATAGTTTTAGTACTTATTTAGAATATATGTTTTACCAAGCATTTAACCTTGTAAAAGACAAATAGAGTTAGATAATAAGGCTTTAATCATCAGGAAACTTCAATAATGTAGAATATGGTGACTTAAGAGGAAGAATCTCTCAACTTTAAAACTTCAAATGAGAAACAACTAGATTTGAACCTTAGAATGTTAAACATTAGAAAGAAAATTGTAAAACCTAATGGGAGTAACTAAGCAGAGGGTTTCACCTCTATCAAGAAAAGGGTGGAGAGAAAGCAAAAGAAGAAACCATCTTTGGTCATAATCCTTCCATAAGTCCATTTTAGCATGGAATGACAGAGGCCTCTTGAAAGCTTGATGAGCTTGCCTAAAAACAACAGAAAGCTTGATGAGCTTTAAATAAAATACGAAAATATTCACTCAAAAAATTTTTTCTCAAGAGCTACGACTCTATTTTTTCTCACATGTTGCACACATTTTTTTTTCACACAATGTACTACTGCTCCTTTTTTATTTCACTTGGTTCATCGATTACAATAGATGAGAGCTAGCTTTTATATAGGTATTCTAAATCGACATTAACAAACATAGAAGACAATTAGTAAATAGAGAGAATGACAAGTGTCCCTAAATGTGTCCTAAATATAACAAATTAACACTAAAACTTTGCCACCTCCTAATACATGTGTATTAACATAAACAAAACAACACTAAAACTTTGACACCTATAATTCTAAACTATTAAACAAATATTTGGAGCCTCACATGTTAATCTCCAAATGTCCAAAAAAGAGAGTTTGCTTTCTAACACTCCCCCCTCAAACTCGACTTCGCATACCAAGCTTTTCTCTCAATCTGGGGAACACTTCATTGTTCAGTGGTTTTGTAAAAATATTTGCTAGTTGATCTTCTATTCTGCAGAACGCTAACCAGGATTCACCTTCAAATGCCATAATCAGGATTCATCTTCGATGACTGACTTCATGCAATTTATCAACTCATTTTGTACATCAAGTGTGAAAAGACAATTCTTCGTCATTTTTACTCTTACTATCAATTCTCCCTTCTTATTCCAGATGGTGAGACATCTATTTTTCAATAATACGACGTATTTCTTTTCTAAGAGTTGACCGAGGCTGATGATGTTGCTTTTCAAAGTAGGCATATAATAGACATTAGGAATATATTTCTTTTCTCCATTTTTCAAAGTAATTATGATTTTACCTTTGCCTCTAACCAGAATCTTTGTTGAATCACCAAATGTAACTTTACCACGAATTGTCTCATCCATGTTTGTGAACAACTCTTTATGACCACACATGTGATTGCGGGCACTAGTGTCCGGATACCAAACATCATCATTGCTTTGCTCATTTACTCATAACAAGAGAAGCATAACAATGTTATCTTTCTTGTCTTCTTTTGCTGCAAAATGACTTCTTTCTTATGCCTCAGGATTCGATTTGCACTCATAACTAAAATGACCATATTTATTGCAATTATAACACTGCATTTGAGATTTATCTCTTCTTTGTTGAAATTTGCCTCAACCTGTCTCTATAACCTTTTCCACGACCATATGTCAGACTTCCTTCATTTGTATTTTCTCTTTCAAAAAATTGTCGACCACTTCCATGTCCACCTCGGTTGTTCCATTGACCACGTCCCACTTAGTATCCACCTCTGTAGCTACCTTGACTTCCTTTGTCCTGTCTTTGGCTATTGCTTGCTTGATTTTCACCAACTGATAGTTTGCTTTGCAAGGCTTTCTCCAAGTTGCCAGTATTATCATTCCGTTTCATTCTTTGCTCATTTGCTTGGAGAGAACCAACGAGTTTATCGATCAAAAGTGCTGACAAAATTTTCGATTCTTCGATTGCGGCGACGATGTAATCAAATTTGCGTGTTAGCGAACGCAAAAGCTTTTTCATTACTCAGACATTGTCTAGAGTTTCACCGTTTCTTTTCATTTCATTAGCCACCATTTTCAAACGTGTGACATAATCACTAATATTTTCTTAGCTTTGTATTTTTAGCATCTCGAACTCAGCTTTGACTGATTGAAGACGTACTTTTTTAGCTTTTTCGACTCCTTAGAAAGATTTCTGCAGGATTTCTTATGCTTTTTTTGAAGTCCTTGCATCTGAGATTTTTTCGAACGTGGATTTGTCAACACCTTGAATGATAAAGAACAATGCCTTCTTGTCTTTCTTTCGATTTTCTTTCAATGTCTTTTTCTCAGCATCCGATAAGGCTGCTTCGACAGCTGCATCTACGGGCTCAGTATATCCATCTTCAACAATGTCCCATAAATTATGAGAACTAAGCATCACCCTTATCTGGATGCTCCAATTCCCATAATTTGTCTTTGTCAATTTTGAAACTTGAGGTTGAATCAAGTTGGCCATTGCTTCACCAATTCACGAACAAATAAACCTTTGCTCTAATACCACTTGTTGAAAGCTTGATTAGCTCTAAATAACCATTTACTTAACACGATAAGATTTTGAGGATGCTATAATAAAAGGGATGTAAGTCAACATAGATGGTTTCAAGTCTTATACAAGTGCGTAAGGAAGTTAATAGTCATCAAAGAAAAAATGCATATTCAGTGAAAAGGATAAATGGCGACTTTACCTTATAAGACATTTTCCTCCCAACTGCTGATTTTTCAAATACCACATTCATCAGCTCTTTTCTTTTATTTAATCATAAATACAAAGTAATAACTTAAATGTTTTATTAGAAAAATGATCATCATTTTCCATAATTAACATTCGAAGCGACCAACCCAGTCCCAACAATATTCCCACGTGGAATCTGACGTCATCTTTGCTCATACTTATTCCCACGCTCCACGAATTGTGAGTGATTCCTCAACTTTTCGATCATTTGATTAAAGCAGCCTTTGCCTACCTGTCCTATCCAACGGAAGAGCATTAGAAACTAAACGACGCTCAAGACCAAACTAATTCCTCCAAAACGACTTCCATTGAATCTCGGAGATCCGGAGGCATATCGTTAATTAGCTTTTGGAGGTCTACACTTCCGCAACTTTTACGAAATGATCCAATTAAATATCCGCAGGTCAAGTCTTATCCGATTTTAGCGAGTGAATGAAGTAAGTCCTAGCATCTCTAGGCTCGGCAGGATCCAACTCCAGTTTTGCAGGTTAAGCGCACCAGAAACGTCGTCGTCGTCGTCGTCGTCGTCGTCTTCTTCGTCTTCTTAGAATTACTACTGAAATTGTAATTCCCATATGCAAACAGATGGACACAGGTGGTGAGGAGAAGAGCTTGTTGAAGGAGTTTTACATACCTTCTTACATACTCCTTCCCGACCGCAATGACGATGGAGTTCCTGAGGCAGTCCCTCAGTGTCCGGTGTTAGTGTTTATCAACTCCAAGAGCGGTGGTCAGCTGGGCGGTGATCTACTGCTAACCTACCGTTCTCTTCTGAATGAGAATCAGGTTTTTGATTTGGGGGAAAAGGCACCAGACAAGGTGTTACGGAGTATATATATGAATTTAGAGAAGCGTAAGTCTGACGGAGATGAGTTTGCGGCTGAGATTCAAGGAAGATTGAGAATTATTGTAAGCTTTTATTTACACAAGTTTTTTTTTAAGAAAATGACAAATGATGATATGCTTGCTTGGGTGCTTTAGGTTGCAGGTGGTGATGGAACTGCTGGCTGGCTTCTTGGAGTTGTTTGTGATCTCAAGTTATCTCATCCGCCTCCTATTGCTACGGTGCCCCTGGGTACAGGGAACAACCTTCCATTTGCTTTTGGCTGGGTAAAGATTTTGTTAGTTTGGATAATTACGCGGAAATTTGTTGGTGGGAATGGATGCCATGGGAGGGATTTGATGAACTCCAAATGATATCTTGAAATGATAAACATTTTTTATACATGTATGCGATTTCTCAAGTATAACGTTTTGTTTTTCTAATTTCAGGGGAAAAAGAATCCCGGAACAGATCGTCAATCTGTTGTATCTTTTATGAAGCAAGTAATCAAAGCAAAAGAAATGAAAATAGACAAGTTAGTTGCGATGATCTCTCTCTTTCTCAACCTTTCTTGTCTACCTACATTCCCTATGTTGTACACCAAAATCAATCCGTATGCTTTAATATTGATCGCACCGTAATATCGATTGGCAATTCTACGTGGTTACTGTACCCCAACTTGAACTTCAACTGCGAGTCTGCAGTATGCATTATCACTAGTATCCTTTGGGAATTGTTCCTCCAGAATGTCTTTTTCTTTTTCCCTGATGAATTACTTGGTGTTGTTCGTCTAAAGCAAAAGTTTCAGTGACAATAGTTTTTATACAAAAAGGCCATTGCAAACTAATTATCCAAGAATGAGATCCAATTGACATGAATAAAATTTAGCTACACTTGCAATTCTATTTATAACGCCAATATGAATTCTTTCCAACTCATCAGTGAAGGTTCAGTTACCTTTCTCTCTCCAGATATGGAAGATCAGTTGACTTAATATATCAGATGTACCATTAATTTATGCAGATGTTGTTATGATATCCCGTCACAAACTTGTGCTACCAATACTTTCTACTGTTCTTCAGGCTTCTGTAAGAACAGTTTGGTTCCAGCTATTAGCAGACCATAAGCATTCCTTAATTCCATTTGTTTGTATTTAAGAAATCACTATAAACTGTATTGTAAGGAATTGGTCTAAAATGCCATTTTCGGGTGTTAGGGACTTCTGCAAGTTGTCGGACTGATAACTTCTCATGATTGTTTATGGATTAGAAAAACAATCATGACTATGTTGGCAAACCTAAGTAGACTCTGTTCACCCTGCCTTTCCATTTTCATGCTTATTCTTCACTTACTGTTTTACTTCTTTTGTGATTCAGCTGGCACATTCTAATGAGAATGAGGGCCCCAAAACAGGGCACATGTGATCCCATTGCCCCTCTGGAGCTGCCACACTCGCTACATGCATTTCATCGTGTTTCTCCAACCGATGAGCTTAATGTGGTAACATAATTTACATTTATCTCCTCTGTAATTTGTTTGTACCCTTATTTAGATAGTTAAATCAACAGATTGTTTGACATAAAGCAGGCATGTCTCCCTTGTAAATGTCCAGTGGAACCTTAGATTTCCCCTTCAGTTTTAAGGATCGTAAACTCTTTCGTTATGCCATTATGGTTTAGTTTCCCTTTAGAGCAGTAGTTTTCCCTTCTATTTTAAGACTATAATATTGTCCCTTGTGCTTTTCAAAGCTAAAAAAAAATATTGGCAAGGAAAAGTTTATTTCAGTGGCAGTCCCGGGCTTATTTATGGTACCAGGGGAGCCACTAATATCTTTCAATTTCTTGCTCGATTAATATAGGACCAATCTTTGCAAGATTAACTAGTCTGTTAGGTTCTTCTCATGTGAACAGTAGCTTGGTTATCATTTTTCCAAATTTGGGTCTTGTTTGTATCTTTTCCCATGCAGTCATTTTGAAGCTGCATTGATTATCGAAAGAGTTCTTTTTGCTCTTAGTGTTTGTTTCTATATCCAATCACTTAGGATATTTCAACTAGTTTGCATGCCTTAGTTGAGGTAAGCATTAAGCCTTAGTTGAGCGTTATTCCATTGATGTTGAGAAATAAAGTCTCCAAAGTGAACGATATTTTTCAGTTTTAAAGATAAGCTAAAAACTTCTTTATCTTGTTTGATTTCCTTCTCATAACTGTCACGTGCTTTACATATGCATAATGTTATGTGTGTCTGACAACCAATATTTTGGCTTGTTCACAGGAAGGTTCCCACACATTTCGAGGGGGATTTTGGAATTACTTCAGCATGGGTAAGATTCTGCCATTAATGGGGCTGCTGATGAACATTCTCGCTTATCTTTTGTCTATTTAAGTTTATCATTTTGATCAAAGAATATCTGTTTTCCTTTTTATGCAGTAATAATACAAAAATTTGATATTTGAAAGTAGTAATTATGAAATACAAAAATTTCGTAAGTAGCCATAGTCATAGTTGGAAGAGCATATACAGATCTATTTTAGGCTAGTAATGTTTTAACTTCTACTGAAAGAAAATCGAAATGAGGAACTACTAAAATCAAATTTCTTTATTTTTTTTAATTGTGGTTGGATGTCATATGTTGTTAGGAACTTCGGGAGAGAGAGGATTATTCTAGAAGGAAGAACAATGGGCAGAAGGGCAGTGTAAGAGGACTGTTAGTTTTAGCTGAGGTGGCCAAGTTAGTTAGCTAACGGAATGTACTGCGGAAGGGGAATATATGAGGGGTGAGACAGAGAAGAGAGAGGTAGGCAGAAAAGAAGTAAGAAAAGTGTGACAGTAGGGAGAACATTCCTGCTGAGGAGCAAGCTGCTCTGGTTTAGGGAAGAAGGAGCATTTCTGCTCTGGTTAGGGAGTATTACTACCTTACTATTCGGTAGTGATTTATATATATTACAAATATATTGAAGTAATATCAAGAACTCTAGTATTCTAAGTTTGGGGTTCTAACATATGTACTCTGATTTTGGAAGTGGGAAGTCGTTATGACTTGACAACTTGTACTATCTTCTCTGCAGGAATGGATGCTCAAGTATCTTATGCATTTCATTCTGAGCGAAAGTTGCATCCAGAAAAATTTAAAAATCAGTTAGCTAATCAGGTAGGCTTTTCTTTCATAATTCTGTTCTTGTTTTTGCATGGGCAAGTAGTCAAACAAAGCACCTCTTGTAATTTCTTTCTTTATGCTCTAATCTTTAATCTTTCTTCTTTTGCCTTTTTTTGGCGATATGTTTGTCTTGTGACTTAAAATTGATACTTAAATGTGCTATTATCAAAGTTACACGTGAACTTGCTTTTGATGTCTTCACACTATATTTTAATGTAGTCAACCAAGTTAAATACTTTCAATCTCCTAAATTAAAAGTTCATCTTGACCCTAATTTCTCAGTTTATGAGGTGTTAAATCATTATATCTCTCAGTTTGAGTAATAGAGATAAAATATTATTATTAGTCGTTGTGAGGGTGATGATGATACACAGCACACGTGCATCCTATGTAATATTAGTATTAGTTCCTTATGGGAGTATTTTTTGAATCTTATTTTGCAATATTTCTCTGCTACTATGAATAGAGGGGTTTAACCTAGTCAATAACGGGTCAGTTTCTTGTGTTTTGTTATCTTCTATAATGAGTGTGCTGTTTCTTTGTTGGCTTGGTACTAGAGTACTTATGCAAAGCTCGGTTGTACACAAGGATGGTTCTGTGCCTCTCTTTTTCATCCTTCAGAAAGGTGTGTTTTTGAGATTAAGCCCACTTTACATCTCCAAAATGATTATCTGAAATCTTTTACATGCTTTCAATCAATACAGGTTTAATATGTTACATCAATTTCCATTTCCATCTTCATATTTTGTTTTCAATAAATGAAGTGCAGAAATTAGTTTTTAACTAACTCTCAGAAATTTATTTAACAGAGCAAACTATTTTACCCTTAATACATTAAATATATTTATAAGAATTGTGTTTAAAAATTTGTAACACATAGTTTAAAGTTGAAATCGGTAAAATAGCATTTCAAAAAGATAGGTGTGAGAAAATAATACGTTTTTCAAACGTATAATGATGAATGTGATAATCTCCCCAGCAGTTTTAAGGTTGGAACTCCAGCCCATTTCTTTGCAAATAGACAGACAAAGCAATTGTTTTTATAATTAGCAGTCAGATACTGTGCCAATTTGTATACTATTAACTTTCTATTTTATTGTTTAGCACTTGATGTGGCTTCATTGTCCACTGCAGGAACATAGCACATCTTGCAAAGGTAAGCATCATGAGGAGACATAATGAGTGGGAAAAGTTGGATATACCCCCCAGGTACACATTTAAACATTTCAACCATTGCTACTGGTTTCAATTGTTCGATTTGAATGCCAGTTTTTACGATTTCTATATCTTAGCTAATTAGTTACTTTTCTCCTTATCTACTAGTCAGGTTGGCCATAAACAATTGTTCTAAATTTTTTAGGCTAACATGATGTATCCTTATCACCATTTAATTAACAATGAAAATGCTTTATTTGATGTTGTGCTTGCGAATCTGGAGTCACATCTCTTTTAATCCTTGTCATCTTGTCAATCTATATAAACTTCTTCTAACTACTGCACTTCGTATAGTTATGGTTTTGGAATCACTTTTATAGAATGCAGTTTCCATTTAATGTCAATGTCAGGTAGGGGACTAATCTCATAAAATGTATCTGATCCGTATTCTTGATATTCCCATTGGAAAGATAAATATAGAAAACCTCTTTTTCGCAATAACAGAAATTTTCTTGCGGTTTAACTCTCCCTGTTTAAGATACTTAATAGAGTTGCAAATGAGGTACATAATACATCTATCAAAAATGATACGATAATTAAAAATTTAATGAACAGATTCCACTTTAAATGTTGTGATATGCCGCAGTATCCTTTATCATACCACTGTTTTCAGCACTAGTTATCATGTAGGAAAATGTGTATTATGTTAAACTATGTACCTCTCTTTCTGGTAAACAGCATCAGGTCAATTGTGTGCCTTAACTTGCCCAGTTTTTCTGGTGGTCTGAATCCTTGGGGAACACCTCATAGCAGGAAAAGGCATGAAGTTAGTACCTATCTGTCCTCCTGCTTGTCCGTTTCTATTTGGGGTGCTGATGGAGATTCTGCATCCCCAGAAACGTGGCCTTTTTCTTTCTACGATGTTCTGACAAAATACATTTCTTGATTTCCTGAAACTTTATAGAGGAAGTTGACTCCACCATTCGTTGATGACGGACTTATTGAGGTCGTTGGTTTTCGAGATGCTTGGCATGGGCTCGTTTTGCTGGCTCCAAATGGCCATGGAACTCGTCTTGCGCAGGTAAACTTAAGTGCGTAAGCAATATATGTAACTAGGAAACAATCTATGGATTCGTTTTTTGTCCTTTTTGACTAAATAGGGGCTTTTCTGACATTTCATGTGCATCAGAATAATCTTCTATGTAAGAAGCTATATAATGATATACAAGGCACAGTCTAGTTCTCGTGGTGATGCAGAATTCACAATGTGGGTTTGCTAATGATCTCCTTTTATATGGAATCAAATAAGATGATGTGTAATTGAGATATATTGATGTATGAGGTGATGCACAATTGATGTATACAATCAATTTCTTTTCACTCGAGTTATCTTTTTCGAATAGGCACACAGAATCCGCTTCGAATTTCATAAAGGTGTTGCTGACCATACGTACATGAGGATTGATGGGGAACCCTGGAAGCAACCCTTACCAGTAGATGATGATACTGTAGTCGTAGAAATATCTCATCTTGGACAGGTCAACATGCTTGCCACCCATGATTGCAGAGCAAAAAGCATCCATGATCCGTCTGTGCCAAGCCACCATGAGGATGAAGATGAAGATAATAACGAAAAAGAAGACTCCGTAGGTGATGAATGGAGAAAATTTGGAGCAGCTGACACGTTCAAGATTCCTGATGGGGTTGATATTTCTCATCTAAGTTGAACCTTCTTACCAGCTTTCTTCTGTTAGTGCACTATAGTAATGTTCGCTTTTTTCAATTGGAATTTCCATTTTTTATATGAAAACTGAACCTCTATTGTTATAAACGTAACAATCCCATTTAGCCGTCAATAATAAATGCTTGTTTGTAGTACTCAGTCAACTCGTTCCTTTTAGTCGCAACTGTGTGTGCATTCAATAAGACTGAAGGTTATTAAGCTGGCTTGGCCAAATACAACAATTGAGCAATTATGACACTTGTTTTTCAGTGCAAGCTTTCAACGTTTAAAAGAAGAAAACTATAAGCCCGTTTGGTTGAACTTTTGGAGGGTGATAAAGTATTTTTTTTCCGTAAAAGTTTTTTTTTTTAAAAATGAGTGTTTGACTGTGAAATGAAAAAACACTTTTTTAATAGATAGCTTTTTTGACAGTTAAAATACAACTTTTTAAGAAGCTCAAATTTGAAGTTTTTCAAAGAAGTCCCTCATTTTAGCTTTTTCGGGTAGATATTTTTCCGACGTTTACATTTATATCGCAAATAGGCACCTTCGTCTTTTGTGTTCGGTTTTCTCTTTCTTCAATTTTCGTCTTTTGCTTTTCCGAATTTCCTCAGTATTAAGATCTGATTCTTCGCGTTGTTTTTGCAAACCCATCTTCACAAGGAAAAAGTGACCACCGACATCTCAAGGGACACACCCATCTTCTCAAGGGAATCTTCTACGCAGTTGTTCTGCAAACCCATCACATGTGAACAAAACTTGCCTTTCGATTAATTTTTGATTTGTGGTTTCTGGTTTGCGTCAGCTGAACTTGAATATGAGGGATTATTGTGTGGGTTTCTGGTTTGCGTCAGCAGAACTTGAATATTAGGAATTATTGTGTGGGTGTTTTGGGTTGTGTCATCTGCTCACTGTTAGTGTACATTACATCCATTTCGACGAGGACAACTGCAATATTAATCCTTCTACTCTGGGTAGAGAATAAGGACATGCTAGAAACGTCATGTCGTTTCTTTAAAGTAATCCTCGAGTCAGCCAGGATGCTGGATAAATGGAGATTAAGTAGGTTGATCCCCTTGTATAAGGCCAAAGGAGACATTCAACAATGCTAAAACTATCGAAGCATCAAATTACTAAGTCATACCATGAAGCTATGTGAGAAGGTTATTGAAAAGAGAATCCGAAGAGCTGCTTCTATATCGGCCAACAATTCGGATTTATGCCTGGTAGGTCCACGATAGAAGCAATACATCTATTTCGGAGACTAATGGAATGCTACAGGGAACGTAAACGAGATTTGCTTATAGTTTTTGTAGATTTGAAGAAAGCGTATGACAGGATTCCTAGAGAACTCATAGGGTGGTGTTTGGAGGCAATGGGCATTCCTAGGACGTATATCAGAGTGATTAGGGATATGTATGAAAGAGCATTGACTAGCGTAAGGACGATAGGAGACGACTCGGAAGCGTTCTCTATTGGTGTTGGACTACACCAAGGCTCGGCTTTAAGTCCTTTTTTGTTCACATTAGTGTTAGATGAACTTACCAAACATATTCGAGGTACGTTGGTGTATGTTATTTTGCTGACGATATTGTCCTGATGGATGAGACCAAGGAGGGGTCAATGCCAAGTTGGACTGTTGGAGAGAAGCGTTAGAATCAAAACATTCTAGAATGATCAGGTCCAAGATGAAATATTTAGAGCGTAACTTTTCGGGTAGCCAGATGGTACAAGAGGCGGCGGTAGCGATTGACACTAACATCATACCACAGAAATCGAGTTTTAAATACCTCGGATCCATCATTCAGAGAGATGGTAATATCGATGATGATATATTGCATCGCATTAGATCTAGGTAGATCAAATGGCGAAGTGCATCAGGTGTTTTGTGCGATAAAAAGATCTCTTTAAAACTTAAAGGGAAGTTCTATAAAATAGTGATTTAGCCAGCCATGTTATACGGGGCAGAGTGTTGGCCTACTAAACGTAAGCAAATGTGACAGTTGTTGGTAGCAGAAATGTGTATGCTTAGGTGGATGTGTGACATTACCATAAGAGATAGGGTACAAAATTGGGTAGTGAAAGGCATACTACAGATGGCTAGTATTGCAAACAAGTTGAGAGAGAAAAGACTTAGGTGGTTTGGGCATGTGCGCAAGATGCCTTCTGATGCGCCGGTACGAGGCTGTGAGATAATACACCTTAATGGCTACAAGAGGAGGAAAGGAAGGCTTTACAAGACCTGGAGGGAAGTAATCAAGAAAAATATGTCAGAGTTGGCCCTCACTAAGGCAGTTGCTAGAATTAGGAAAGCCTGACGTGATAGGATAAGGGTAAACGACACCCTTTAGAGTCCTCACGTCTTATACTTACCGCATAGGCAGGGACGGAGCCATGTATAGGGGAGGGGGGGCCATGGCCCCCCTTTCAAATATTTTTTTTTTAAAATTACTTATATAATTAAAATTTTTAAAATTACAAATATAAGTGGCCCCTCCTTTAAAAAAAATCCCTACCTTTAAAAATCTCAGCCCCCTCTTAGAGTTGAGTCTGGCTCCGTCCCTGCGCATAGGAAGTCCAACCCAATGTCCTATATGCATTTGCTAGTAGGTCGCTCAGTAAAGACTACTAGCGCAACTAAGGACGGAAAGAGCCGGTCTTTACAAGATGTGAGGTACTAGCAGATCTGGTCAATCATCATGTATGTCCTTATGTATTGTATTGAAATTCTATCTACTTAATTTTTCTGCGTGCCATTTTTTTAACCTGCATTATTATTTTCCTGTCACATCTACATGTGGGTCTACTGGAAACAGTTTCTCTGCAATATAGGGGTAAGGCTGCGTACTATCAGACCTCCCCAGACTTCGCTTCATTGCGAGACTTCGAACTGGGTGTGATGATGATGATGATGAGAAACGTCATGTCGTACACCTTCTCGTGCTGATCATCATCGATCCTTCTTTCCCTTTCTTAGATTCATTTGAGTGAAGGCATCCCATCCCTGGCGTCTACCTAAGAAGCCATTGATTGTTTGACTGTCTTTTATAAAAGAGCTTTTTTGAAAGAGTTCATATAGTAGACTGTTTGGCAACATAAAAATAAAAAGTACTTTTAATTTTAGCTATATTTTATTTTGTAATAAAAATTATTTATGCATATAAATATTATTTAAAATATATTAAACAATATGCAAAGCACA
>JAOTBA010000009.1:9240815-9254471 GCA_025629845.1 Erythroxylum squamatum | reverse complement strand
TTAAAGCAACAAAAGTTTGGTAATGAATTTTGACTGAGTGATCGTTCTAGCATGCCACCCTTGCGGGGTACGTACTCGGATATCACCATAGATGTCGGGTACATGTCTTGGGAGTGTGGGGTGCTACATATTCTTCATATGCCATTTACTCAGCCTTTGTAGAAGGACATAACTCAAAGATTCTTGTTAGGGGATGCACCAGATAAGGATATTAGATTATAGCTTAGTGTTTAACTTTAAACCTGCATGATAAAACAAAGGAATGATGCCTTTTCATTGATATATGATATCTAATATAAGTTGTATAAGATGAAAGGAATATGAGAATATTCAAAGACATTGAGAAACAACAGTCAAGGATACAATTAAAGTAATTAAGTTACATTTTATCACGTGTGAAGATAAAAATGTAGATTATCCCTAATCTTTTGTTAGCATGGGATTAATGATTATCATATACACTTGTGATTGATCCTTTGTAATACCATCATGGTGGTTTGTTATCCCATTCATTTAATATGATGGTTTATACTTGTAAAAATTGTTATTGCCTTTTATGGCTTAATCTAATTTATAATTTTTCAAAATAAAAATTGGTAAATTTATAGGACTATCTATTCCTTCTCTAAAAGGACATCTAACTATCATTTGTATGGAACCTACATGCACTCATCCTATTTTATTTCTAATTTCTTTGGGAATATGATTAAGTTTTTGAGAAATATTTTTAGATAATAGAGAATAATTAATTTATTAAAATTAAACTAAGATCTAGGCTTTTACCTTAAGATTAAACCATAAAAATGATGTTTTTTGGGTTTTAATCCTATTTTTCTAATAATGTCCTATTAAATCCAATATGAGGATGCATAGAATTTTGAATCATTTTGAGTATTTTTCTATCAATAAGAGTTTCTTCACTGTAATATCCATGTTGTTCATATGTTTCTACTATAGTATCTATTATTTGATTATCAAATTAAGTGTTAGAAAATTCTCATATTTTACTCATTTATTTCTAAACTTCAAGTTTCTTTATATTTTGTATCTTTATAACAACATTCTTTTTTAGAAGATAATTCTTCAAAAGTATCAATTCTAATAAAATCTTCATTTTTTATCATTTCATTTATTTCATCATCTATTTTTATTTTTTATTAAATATTTTAGGAAATTCATTAGCATATCGTCCTTTTTCTTTACAATAATAACATTGACATTCAGTTATCTTTTTATTTATTTTCTTATTTCTTCTAAACATAGATTTTCTAGGTTTGCATCCATTAGTTTTTCTGATAATATTTTGTTTTACGTTTATTAAATATTTCTTCTTTTTATATTTCCTTTTTATCTTATTGTAATAGTAAGGACTATCCGTCCTATCATAGTAGGCACTTTTAAATCATAACAACATAATGAAGATTTTTTTCTTTATTCCTTTACTTTTCTTCAATAATATAGTGTCATCACACTATTCACTTAATTTATCTTTTAAAAAGGAAATTCTTTTTCCTAGTGTATCTACAAGACCAGGATTATAGGTTGCCTCTAATTTACTTACCCAGGGACCAAGGATCTTTTAATAAAATATCTTTAAATAAATTTATGTATTATCGACTTGATTATAAATAAGGTAATAATAATTTAGAAAAATAAAAATATATCTATTGATTTTACACATATCACATAATTGCAACCTTTGTAATGGCACAACAAATTTTCCTATGGTAGTTGTATCTCTTAAAATATTTCCTTCTCCAACAAATTCTAATATAAAAGTTTCAACAGCTCTAGTTGTTAGTTTTATTAAGTCATTTTCTATATCAAATATAGAGTTTTTTTAGTTTTCATCTAAATTTTTCCAAAATTTGAGAGGCTGTTGACTGAAGTTTTTTTCTCTAAAAATTGTTTAGAAAACTCTATTTTATTTTTTAAAAAATTATTTCATAACCTATTTTACTAATAGCAACAACTACTCCTAGAGTTTTTTTCCCATTTATCTATAGCTTCTTGTATATTTTGGATGAGATCTATATCTAAATATATTCCAAAAGAATTTATAACTTTTGTTCTCATTTTATCTATTGGTGTAAAACCATCTTTATCTTTGGTTATCATATGAGTTCCAAAAATCCTAAATTAGGTCTATTAAAACTTTATTAAGGATATCTAGGAGGTAGATTTCTAGAAGTACTAGGTATATTAGGATTCTAATGAGTTTCTTGTTTAATTAAAATTGTTTTATATATGTTAAAGTTTCAAAGTTTAAATTTTCTAACTGTTCATTTAATTCTTCAATTTGTAAATCAGAAGCTTGTATAAAATTATCAATTTTATCTGTATTAGGAGGTATTTTTATTTTTAAAATTAAATCAAATATTTGTTTTTCCATAGGATTTTTTTGGGTTTTTTCTCTATTTCTGATTTATTTATTTTTCCATCTTCTCTTGCATATCTATAATTTGTTTTGAAGTTTTTCTATATGGATAAGAAGTTATTTCCATAATATTCTATTAATTTTTAAATTTTTACCAAATTAGTTTCTATTTTTAATCTTTTAGGCTTTAATTTTAGATACTTATCTTTTGCCATTTAGATGATAATATCTCAAATGTCTACTAGTTTCTAAATGAGCTTTTATTTGCAGTTTTTTTTATATATCTAACATATTCTATTTGATTCTTCCATAATTGCTTTAACTGCTTTTATAACCCTTTTATGATAATTTGTAAATAATATATAATTATATTTATTTTATGATGGTGTAATTCAATCTAGGTTTCTTATACAAGCATATTAAGTTTATTTATTTCAAGAAGTAAATGATCACAATTAGGACAATCACTTATGGTTAACAGTATATGATGAATCATCTCTAATAACCTCTATCTAGATGTAATCTATAATGCTCAGAGAAATTAAGATATAACTCTTTATGCTCAACTTTATACTAATAATTTTCTAACTAATATTCAAATATTATTGTGTTAAAATATAGTAAAGTATCTAATGGAACAATAATGCAAGTTTTTTTTAAATATAAAAGATTTCATTGATGTAAGATATATACAGATCGGTCAAATACAACCTCTAGGGATATACAACACATGTTACTATTAAGAATAGGCCTCAAGAGAGATGATTATGAAAACCATCTGATAGATATTTTCCTTGCAAACAAAAGGACTGGGGTGAATCAACTAAATCCCCATTTCTTTTTCGACCGTGTAGACATTTTGGTAGCAACTCCTCTAGCTATCATCCCCATCTTGCTTTAGTGTAAGATTTCCTAGTAACTTGTCTCCACGCTTCTGCCTTCTTGTTTGAAAATTCTTTTATTTTTCTCTTTCCACACATTGTATACCATTGTGGAACAATTTACCTTGAGGGCTTTATAATCCATTTGGTTCATCATTTTTATACTTCCCATCCAATTAATTGTGTCTTTCCCGATGGTTTTCGAACAACTTATGTATAACTTAGCTTGGATTCTTCTCCATATCTCCTTAGTATAACTGAACCTTACCATTAAATGGTCTTGATTCTCCATCTCCGAGTTACATAATTCACAGTTGAGAGTATTTTCTTAAAACTTCAATCTATCTTTTGTTAACAGCCCACCATTCATACCTAACTAGAAAATAAAGGAATGTGTTGGTTTAATACCATTATCCCACACCTTTTTTTCCCAACTAACCCTTGAGTTTTGATCTTCCAGCAACAAAGCCTTACACTTCCTTGTACTAAAACTTATAGTCTTGTGAGCTAGCCATTGGATCATGTCCTTTTCATTTCCTTGGCAGTTTGGCAATTGTTCGAAGATGATTTTTGCATTTCTTTTGTTATGAAATGGACAATACCATTGATTATCTAGTATGAGTTTACTTAATTTAGGTTTAGCTCTCACCACGCCCCTTAGATATCGAAGTTCTTCCACTTTATAGAGGGGGCCCTTGTAATGCCAATAGTCATATCAAAAGAGAGTTTTTCTCTCCATTCCTTATCTTATGAAAAATCAGGTTCTACATCCAATGTCTCGATTCTAGTATTTCCCTAAGAGTTCTTGAAGTTTTTTTTTCTTTTGTTTCAAAACCTATAAGCTGTTGTTTTTTATAAAATTGTTATGTATCCACTTCACCTATAAGTCTTCTTTCTTACTACACAACTATCACATTTTTTTTCCAAATTAAATTTACTAATCAATCTAGAAGAGTATAGACCCAGTCCATCTTAATGTTTTGACCTGCATAGTTTGCTCCAGTTGATTGTTTCTTTGCTCTTGCCTTGATCCAATCTAATCCATAAAAACAATATGAGCTTTCTATCTACTTCCTTGAGGATGCCCCTTGGCCATGACAGGTAGTTAAGCCAATAATTAGTAAGATGGCATAGGATTGACTGGATGAGTTATAGTCTGCCCCTATATCTTAAGTGTTTACCGATCGACTGATTCATTCTTCCATTTATTGGGTCCAACAATGGACTATAATCAGTTGCTGAAAGCTTCCTTTGGGATATTGGTACTCCTAAATATTTGAATGGTAAGTAGCCTTGCCTTATCCCTATCCCTACTGCCTTAGCTACTGCATCTTTATTAGAGTTACAAGATAAATAAAAAATGCTTTTCATCTAGTTCTTTGTCAATCTAGAGAGCTACTCACGGAACTCCTCTACTGAATTTAGGATTATATTTATTGAATGGCTTTCAGCCCTGCAAAATAATAACAAATTGTTAGTAAAAGAAAAGTGAGTGATTTTCAGTCCTCTACATATGTGATGGTACTAGAACTGTGTATGAATCCTTGTATTTCTAGAAAGAATGGTGGACAAAGCGTTCATACACAAGACAAATAGGTAGGGGAAAGTGGATCCCCCTACCTTAAGCCCCTATTAGCTTTGATAAGTTTGGTAGGTTCCCCTTTTATGAGAAAAGCTAATGTGGTTGTAGATACACACCTTCAATCCAACATTTAAATTTGTCCAAATATCCTACTACTTTGAGAATTTTTGTAAGGCCCAAACATATACCCTAGAAGTATTGTAGCATGTCTAGGTTGTATTAAGAAGTGAGCATAATGAATTAATTAAGTGCATCTAAGTGTAGTAAGAGACATAATGGTACTTAATGTAAAAGACGTAGGTAAATGGGTAATTTGTTATGAATATACCTATGTAATTTGGCCATATCTTGGTTTGTAGACCTAAAAATAGGACAATTGGAAATTAATCTAGAGACATAGATCTAAAACTTTCATGAAGGAATCGAAATTTTATTATGCCTCTAAGATTTTTTTTGAAGTTGAGTTATAGCTGTTGACCCTGTTTTTGAACAACCTGTAGTATTTCGGGTATAACTCCCAGAATAATTAATCAAATTACATGAAATTTATTACATTAGAAAATTAAGACATAGGGGAATGAAATTAATTTATAAGATTGTAGGCCATTGTGGGAAGTAAAGGAAGAAGAAGGACCAATATGCAATTTTTCTAAAGTTAACATAGGGACAAATTGGATTATGGCATGTGTGACTAATAATAATGAAGCATATATTTCCAATAACAGTTAAGCATACGTGTGAGTCTTGAAAGTTTTGGAATGGGATATGGAGAGGGGAGACGCATGACATTTTGGGGGTTCTATGTTCAAAATTTTCTCCTCTCTTAAATATATGGGGAAAGGTGTACGGTATATACAGACCACAAGAGTTTTAAGTACCTGCTTATACAGAAGGAACTAAATTTGAGGCAACGACGTTGACTAGAACTTTTTAAAGACTATGATTGCATAGTTGAATACCACCCAGGAAAAGCTAACGTGGTTGTAGATGCTTTGAGTAGGAAGTCTATTTCAGCACTTTCATTACAACATAGTAGATGGACATTTGCACCAAATGGAGCTTTGATAGCTCAGTTAAAAGTGAGTCCTGACTTAAGACAGATGATAGTACATGCACAAAAAGATGATGCCAAGTTGCAACAAATTGTATAAGCGTTGTAAGAAGGTAAACAAAATGATTTTGTAATGAGCGTTGCAAGAAGGTAAACAAAATGATTTTGTAGTGAAAGATGACGAAAGTCTCTACTATAAAAGTAGATTATGTGTACCGACAGTAAAGGACTTAAAGAAGAAGTTATTACATGAAGCCCATAATATTGTGCTCACCATGCACCCTGGGGGTAACAAGATGTATCAGGACTTGAAACAATATTACTGGTGGTTAGGAATGAAGCATGATGTAGTGAACTAAGTGTCCAAGTGCTTGACTTGTCAATAGGTGAAAGATGAACATCAAGTACCATCTGGCCTATTAAATCCCATTCTAATTCCACAGTGGAAATAGGATAATATCACAATGGATTTTGTTACAGGTCTACCCCTTACACAAAGAAAACATGATGCGGTATGGGTTATAGTGGACATGTTTACCAAATCAGCTCACTTTATACCAATTCGATCTAATTATTTTTTAGATCGATTAGCTGGGTTGTATGTGAATGAGATTATTCGGCTACATGGAGTGCCATTGTCAATTGTTTCTGACCGAGGCCCATGGCTTACATCAAGGTTTTGGAAAAGTTTGCAAGTAGCTCTAGGTACCTAATTAAGCTTTAACACAGCCTTTTACCCACAAATGGATGGGCAATCTGAGAGAGTTATACAGGTGTTGGAAGAAATGCTTAGGGCATGTGTTATGAAATTTCTGGGTAGTTAGGATAGATACATTTCTTTGATGGAATTTGCCTACAATAATGGTTATAAATGCAGTATAGGCATGGCACCATATGAAGCATTATATGGCAGAAAATGTAGAACCCTAGTTTGTTGGACAGAATTAACTAAGAATAAGATGATTGGGCCTGACATAGTCAAAGACATAGAAGAGAAAGTGAGGGTTATTTAGGAAAGATTGAAGAGGAAAGATATTGAATATGCGGTAGGTGACAAATTTTTTTTAAAATTTCACTCTGGATAAAGGTGTTAAGGTTCGGGAAAAGGGGAAAACTTAGTCCAAGATTTATTGGACCATATGAAATCTTGGAAAGGATTGGACCAATGGTATACAGATTGGATCTTCCTATGGAACTATCCAAGTTGCAGGATGTATTCCATGTCTCAATGCTAAGAAGGTACCGATTGAATGATTCTCATATGTTACCCTTACAAGAAAAAAAGATCCATCCATACTTCTAATATGAAGAAGAGCCAAAGGAAATTCTAGCTAGAGAATTGAGACAATTAAGGAATAAGAAAATTCCTCTTGTAAAGGTTCTCTGGAAACATCATGGCATTAAATAAGCAACTTAGGAACCCGAATCGATGATGAGAATTCAACATCCGTAGTTATTCAATACAGGTATGAATTTCGAGGAAATGATTATTTTTAAGGAGGAGAGAAATTCATGGCCCCAACATATACCTTAGAAGTGTTATAGCATGTCTAAGGTGTATTAAGAAGAGAGTATAGCAAATGAATTAAGTGCATCTAATTATAGTAAGAGACATAATGGTACTTAATGTCAAAGATTTGGGTAAATGGGTAATTTGTTCGTTTCGGCATGAACATACCTTTGTAATTTGTCCATATATTGGTTTGTAGACTTAAAAATTAGATAATTACAAATGGAAATTAATCTAGAGACATAGATATAAAACTTTCATGAAGGAACCAAAATTTTATTGTGCCTCTAAGATTTTTGAATTCTGGATTGAAATTGAGTTATGGCTGCTGTCCCTGTTTTCAAACAATTTGTAGTATTTTGGGTATAACTCCTGAAATAATTAACCAAATTGCATCAAATTTATTACATTAGAAAATTAAGACATAGGGGAATGAAATTAATTTATAAGATTGTAGGCCAATGTGGGAAATAAAGGAAGAAGAAGGACCAATATGCAATTTTTCTAAAGTTAACACATAGTGCAATTGGATTAAGACATGTGTGACCGATAATAATAAAGCATGTGAGTCCAATAGGAATTAAGCATATGTGTGAGTCTTGAAAGTTTTGGAATGGGGATATGGAGAGTGGAGATGCACGACATTTTGGGGGTTCTATGTTCAGATTTTTCTCCTCTCCGTTTCACCTTCTTCATCCCATCATTTTTAATGTAAGAAATCAATCCAATCTTAGGTGGAAATCAAGGTAAAAGTTAGGAATTTTCTCTTCACCTTTATCTCTTCTTAATTTTATTATGAAATAATGAAATTGTATGGTTGGAAGTGGGATTGAGAGGTATATTTTTGGTGTTTCTAGTTGGTGAGTCAAACAAAGCCAAAGAGGAAGGGAAGGAAAGGCAATAGAAGACCTACTTTGTCAATTTTGAGGATTGGGACTTCACTTAGTTGATTTCTATATTTTTGTATGATTGAATGGATATAAAGATTCATCTGGATGTCGAATTGTTGCTGGGATGTTGCTGGGATGTTGCTTTGGTGTTACTTTGTATGAACTTGGTTGTATATGACAAGAGAGTATCGTGTAGGGGAATTTTGCCTAGGGTTTGCTTAAGTCAATCACGTTTTTTGAGTCATAACTCAGCCTAAAAACCCCAAAATTGTGTGATTTTAGTTGCATATGAAACCTAAGACATAGAGATAAATGTCTCTAGAAGGGACTCTAAGTTAATTATGGATCTATGACCTTGAAAATTGAGATTGAAAAGGATGACCTGATGTTGCCCTTGTTTTGGAGCAGCTTGTGATATTTGGCCTGTATCTCATGATTTAGAAGTCCAAATGGTCTGATTATTGGTGCTATAGAAACTATAGACATAGAGGAAAAATCTTTCTAGAAGACCTAGAAACCCAGTGGTATTGAATGGAGAGAGTGTCTATCACGACCGTGGCATTGTTTTTGTTTATGATTTTATCGAATCTTATCCGAACCTTTTTGAATGTGTATGAAACATTTCAAAGACATAAAAATAAATAAAATAGGACTTACCAAGTTTGAATTGGATGATTAAACATTGAAACTTATTATTTAACATAATGCATGCTAAAGAAAACTTACCTACACATAAATGATTGGTATGCATATTTATTGCTCACATGTGTATAATGTGATTATACAAGTGTGATTTTGACACCCTTATAATGTTGGTAAGTTATGATTTGCATGTATAAACGTAGATACAGATTTTATGAATTCATATGTATATCATTTGATTTGTCAATATATGAATTATGAAATTGGAAAATGGTTAAAGGAAATGTTACAGTGCTTGCTCTATTGTCTTGGTTATAGATAAATAGGTATGCCTATAGGGTTACAGTGCAGCTGTTACAGTTTGACACTACTGATGTCCACAGTTTGATACCTTTAGGTATCTGCAGTTTGGTATCTTCAGGTATCCACAATTTGATACCTTCGAGTATCCATAGTTCAATACCTTCGGGTATCCACAGTTTGATATCTTTAGATATCCACAGCACCCGTTATCCACACCCACAAAAAATGTGCAGGCCTAACGCAGAAAGTAAAGTAAAGAGATATAAATAAGAAATACAGTATGACAACATAAACAATCGACATATGAATGAGCATTTTCATTTGTAATGATAATTTGTATTAATGAGTGTTGAATATCAATGTTTGAGTTTTGAAGGTGGATTTATGGTGCATGAAAAAAAATTGAAGCATGTTTGCATTATTTATTTGATTAAGTATGCCATCATTATTTATATTTGTGCGATGTTCATGAATGTATGTGCTTGGCGGATGACTGCTATTAGTGGTCATCCAAACTAAGTGTTTTCCCACTAAGCTTTCAAGCTTAGCACGGGTGTTAATCCGTGTAGGTCCAAGTTATAGGAGTGAGGTATAGGGAACATCTGTAGGGACGACCAAGGCCAATAGATAGAAGAAAAAGTACTTTTTGAAGGCATTTTCAGTTAAATATGATTGTACATATAATGGTTAAAGGAAATTGTATGTTTTCTTTTGGATTACCATATAAAGTAAAAATGTTTTACTACTGTTAAATGATAATGTTAAGCGTTGGGGAGTTTTGTAATGTGTATATGTATAACATTGAACCGAAATGCATGTCGTGAATGTATGTACAGGAAATTGGTTGCCTTATGTGTGGATGGTTATAGGTTCCGTATAGGGGGTGTTACAATTTTAAATAAAAAACTCCAGTTGATTGAGTCATAAGCCATAGCCAGGTCCAACTTTACAGTATAGTTTTTTCTTTTTCCTTTTTGATTGATATCCCTCCAAAAGTTCCTGACAAAGGAAGATGTTTGTGGTTACTTATCTCCCACCCAAGATTGCATTTTGTTTAGGCCTTATATTCTTTCCTAGACTCTTCTTGATTCTAATTGCTAAAATTTTGGTGACAATTTGGTACAGGAAATTGCAACAAGCAATTGGTCTGAAATGCTCCAGCTTTACAACATTGCTTTGTTTAGACACAAGGCATATAAACATTTTGTTCAACTCCTTCAATAGTCACCTCTTCTGAAAGAATTCTTGGACTGCTCCAATGACTCCCTTTCCTAAAATATCCTTGTTTTGCTAAAAAAACTTACCTTTGTAGCCATCAGGCCTTAGAGCTTTATTAGGGTTTAGTAAGAAAGTAGCCTCCTTTATCGCTTCTCTTGCAACTACCCTCACTAGTTCTTCTTTATCCTGGTCTGATATCTTTTTAAATTCTAATAGCACCTCTTCAAGTATTTCCTTAACTTTGTACTCCATGCCATATTGTTTAGATAAATAATAAAATATTGTTCTTTTTTTTTTTCATTCTTGGCTTTCATAATTCAGTTTTGTTTCATCTTCCAATAGTTTAATAGCATTTTTGTTCCTTTTAACTGATATAACAATCATGTATAATTTTATGCATCTCTCTCCCTCCTTCAACCAAGTTATTCTTGATTTTTGTCTCAATAATGAATTAGTGCTCAACAAGATCTAATTATACCTTCTTATCAACTCATCCTCCTTTCTCCTAAGTGTTGGGTCTTTGGGTCTCATTAATAAGCTGTTTTGGCTAACTTTAAGCTCCTTCAGAGCCTTGTCTATCTCCCTCTATTTTGGCCTTTGAATTTCTCTCAATCTTTTGAGATCATCTTTTAGTCCTTTTAGTTTCTCATTCAATTTGTCACTCTTAGTACCTGGGCTTACCATTTCCATTCTCTACTTAACCAGCTGCCTGAAGTTTGGGTGATTCATTAAAAATTAAAAATTCTAAAGGGAGCACACCTCCTCCCCACATTGACTTTGAAATCGACTACCACTGGACTATGGTATAAAACTTTGGGTTCTTCATATGTGGCATATCACACGGGAAAAGCTACCAGCCATTGCCCATTCACCTTACATCCATCTAATTTTATCAACATATGCCACTCTCCGCCCTCTTTGTTGCTCTATGTGTATTATGCCCCATACCATTTTAGGTCACTTAAACCTGAATTTCTTTTACCATTTCTTGCAACTCTCTATAATCCTACTGATTCCATTTTCTTCCTCCCTTTGATTCATTCATTTTAGGTGAGCAGTTAAAGTCCCTTGGTATTGTCTAAGGGATCTTCATAAACTTGCTAATCCTCTCGAGTTCCCTCCACACTTCTTGCCTTTCAAACTTGTAATTAGCCACATATATAATATTAACTGCCACTATTGGGACCGACGTCCTAAGTGACATCTGAACGCGGATCCCACAAGAGTGACATGCCTACACCAATCAAACATAAAAAACAAACTCATTTTTCCTATTACTGAATAGATTTTGGGAAACCTCAAATCTGAATTACAATTTGACTTCTTCAGAACATTTGTTCCCCATTGTCTTAAGTTTCTAATGACACCAAATTCATTCAATTTGGTTCAGAAATTTGAAAGTTAGGGCCCAAACATTTTCAGTCTGTTCTTAAACTGAAACAGTTCACTCTCTACCTAAATTCCATCCAAATATTGAAAGTCTTAGAAACTGAATTAAAATTAGATTCCTTCAGATCATTTGTAGATCTATGTCTCTAGTTTATTTAGAAATAAGAATCATCTCATTTGGAGCTCTACAAGTCAAGATATGCTTAAAAATCCAACGTATGTTTATAACCCAATCCTTCTCTTCCAATCGTCTCCCCTCACTTTCTTTCCATCAAACCTTTTCAAATCAATACCAAAGGCTACCTATTTTTATGGAGAGATAGAAAAATGTGTTAGGAATCTATTGGTTCAAGAATCACTTCATTTGGAGGTCATAAGAAGACGTTATGGCCAAAGGAATCAAACATGATTTTTTGTCCTCAATCATATTGAACCTATTTTGGGACAATTGGCATAAATTTTACTAATGATATCGGATTAAGGTCCTCTTAGGACGGTTTCAAAGAGAACTTCAAGATATACAACGTTCATGAAGACATAAAAGAGAGATTTTGTCATCTAGAGGGTCAAAAGTAGACCAGATGAAGGTCAGACGATGGCTTGGTGCACCAGACGATGGCTTGGTGCACCAGATGATGAGCACTAGACGATGGCTTAGTGCACCAGATGATGGCTTAGTGCACTAGACGATATGCACCAGACAATGAGCACCAGACGATGGCTTGGTGTACCAGACGATGTGCACCAGACGATGAGCACTAGACGATGTGCACCAGACGATGGCTTGGTGCACTAGGCGATGTGCACCAGACGATGAGCACCAGACGATGGCTTGGTGCAGCAGACGATGAGCACCAGATGATGACTCAATCTAAAATGGAATCAGTAACTTCAAATGATCATAACTTTCTACTCTTATGTCTAAAGATTTCATATTATATACCGTTGGAAAGCTAGAAAGATAATCTACAACTTTCTAGAAGGAACCTTTATCTAATTCAGCCTAGATCAACCTAGATTTTTCCTTGAAGTCAGAACACGAATTTTTTCCTTATAAAAACTTGAAAATGCAATGTACAAACTTTGAGAGTCATGAGAAAAAACACAATCATATTCCATTAGCATCAAAAGATAAGAGTTTTACAAAGCTTTAGTGGACATTTCAAGCCATAGATACAACAATATCTCAAAATCCCAAATTACAAAAGATACATGAACAATAATTTGCTCAAATTGCAACTAAAGCCTTGTTTTACAAGATTAGCTTAAATTACAAAAACATTACAAAAGTGGAGTGATGGCTTGGCTCTTGACTACCTGATTTCTTGCTCATCACCTGAATATGGGGAGGAGAATGGGGATGAGCTTAAAGCTCGTGGGTAACAAATTTATAACCGGTAATAAGCAAAACCATTGAAATAATCATTTTTATTGTAAAAACTCATATTAATGCAAATCATGTATACTTTACTCTTGTCAATATATCATGAGCACATAAGCACATCAAAATTGGTTCGGGTGGATCCAAAAATAGAACGTACTACACATTTTCACATAATGGTCTTGTATAGCCGTGAACTTATGGGAGTCCATAAAGGAGCTCCATGCCACTAGCGGGTAGGCGGGAGAAGCCTTTTGTCAAAGTGTACTTGACTTAACTTAGGGGACCACCACAAACCCACATAACATGTATTTCATGACTTGTAAAACATATGACCCAAAAGGCACATTTCGGGAACTTGATTTCTTAAGCTTGATATCCTTTCAAAAATCATTTTCATAAATCAAACAAAATTCATATACAAAATATGCA
>JAOTBA010000009.1:9222167-9237074 GCA_025629845.1 Erythroxylum squamatum | reverse complement strand
AAAATCATCTAGGCTTCCTCGACGTTTTGTACAAAACGTCGATAAAAACGTTTCCTTACTCCCCCTTCAACGACGTTTGGTGCGACGTTTTGAAAAACGTCATAAAAAATTTTCAACGACGTTTGTTTAACATTTGCGACATTTTTAAAACGTCGCAAATTGGGTCTTTTTCTTGTAGTGTCTTCATCCTATTACAAGTCAATCTCAGAAGTACTTTATCGTCACCAAATAATGTTAGTCAATCGGTCACAAAGAAAACACATCATATCCCTCCCGTTTTCAAACAAAATACATGTACGTTTATATTTTTCATTTAATTTCACATCTGATTGAGCCACGAGGGAAAGCCAGGTGGCTAATTGGCTTTGTTCATCTTTACGTGGAACAACTGACAGGATCCAGAATAGGTTCATCTTCTTGGATCATCTATATTTCTTTAATGGACAAGTTGTTAACTTGTGGGTAAGTAATAGAATAATGCAAAGGGTTACTAGTAGCTGCATGCATATACGTATAAGATGCTTAAAAAATGTTGAATTAATTAATCTATTTACGTAACACAGAAAAAGATGTCCATGAAGGGCATAAAGACAATATAATAACCCCTGCCCACAAAAATGTAGATCACGTCTCTTTATTTACATGCATTGAACACGTATTGAATGAAAAACAGCTTAAAGAGCTTCAAAATTTTATTGAATGGTTTGTTGCCTAAGCATAGGCTCGTACATAGACTTGAAACAGATTGTAACAAACTACAGCTATGCAGGAATAAAACAACAACTTTTTTTTTAGAATAATTAAGGAAGTAAAGAAAAGGGAAAAAAAATTAGTGAAGAAAACAGACATAGAGAATAATCGAAGGGTTGACGATCCCTTGATCTTGTTGGTTCAAGTTGAGGAGTGAAGCCCGATAGAGAAAGGGGTAAACCGGGGGTATTTGTTTGTTTTTTTTTTGGTTTTCTGTTTTTGTTTTCAAATTTAATAAAAAAAAATTTGTTTGAATTTTTAGTTTCTGTTTTTTGGTTTTGGATTCTTCTTGTTTTAAAAAAATTATGAAAATTATGAAAAGTGATTTTTGATTCCTGTTTTTGTTTTTTATAATCTGACTTACTATCATTTAAATATATATTTTTTAATTTCTAAGTTTTAATAAAAATTATGAATAATTTAATTCAACATTATATTTATATATTTAAAAAATTAAAATTAATTATCAATAAAATTATGAATAATTTATTTTTATAATTAAATTTATATAGTTAAATTTAAAATATATTAATATTCAAATAAAATTTGATTTAATAATTAAAATATATTTCAATTAAATATTAATTTATAAATAAAATATTAATTTATAAATTATTTATTTTATTAAAATAACATATTTTTATTAATAATTTGTTAATAAATATTATATAAGACATTAAATAAATTTATTTAATTAAAAATAGTTTATCTTTAAATTTTATCTAAAATGTAATTATTATCAGTGATAAAAATACAACTACATTAACATTAACAACCAAGCAGGTTTTTATTTTTATTTGAAAGAAAACAAAAACAAAAAACGAAAAACGGAAAATGAAAAATGAAAACTACAACAGAAAAACAGAAGTAGAACTAAACAACCCTAGTCTTCCAAACACAGAAACACATTGTTTTGAAAAACCTAGGGTTCATCGTCGTGGAAGCTCTCTTGAGGGCTTGATAGTGTAAACACATGCAAGTGAATTGCATGAAATTATCTAATCGATTCCTTAAAAAAAAACAAAAAAGTCAAAGATTATGCACACTATTGAATAAATTCAAAGTTTGTTGGTAAACTCGTGATCTTCTCCAACAAGAATTTAACAAACATTTGTATATTTAACCACCGTGTATGTATACGTGCGTGGGTGTAAATGTTGTTCTTACTTCTATCTCCCGTGTTATATTTAAACAAGACAACTGTAAGACAAAAGTGAATTTTATTGATAACGCCTACACAAGCAAACCCCAGATTCACGACAAGGGTACAAATTATGTAAGCAAATCTCCTTTATTTAACTTATAATTCTTAAACGTACGTTTTAATTATACAAATTATAGAGACAGAATGTACTTGCATGAAGTTTCAACGATGTGGAAGATCTCTAGAAGGTGGTTTCGCAGCCACAGAAAGTTGTTTCATATCTAATCCATATGATACAAATCTTAAAGCAGCCATACTTGTTCTCCACATATGCAGGCAAGTGTCTTCATGATAAAACTCAGATGTCACGTAGACACCAAACAGGGAGACAGAAGATTAAGAGGATCTTATACTATATATTAAGTTCAACATTCTGCTTTGGGTGGCACGATGAGTAGAGAATTTGAACTCTATAGGTCATGCCTTGCAAGTTTTAGAACCAAATGTCCGACAATTCTTGCATACATCTGGTCTGACGTTAACTTTTTTAAGGTTAACTCGGAAAGAAAGGTCAAAACGTAAAGGAAGCAAACCTTTCTGCAAGCCAATATAATTTTACCAAATGACTTGTGGTTGTGAGAAATAATATAATAACGCAATTGACAACGACTCTTAACTGTTAGATGAAGGGTGGATGGAAGCTATCACCTGATTTTCAATGACTTTGAATTTGGTTCCACTACAGATGCAGCTAAAAGCGTCAGGATCATACGCTTGGCCTCTGATGGCCATTTGTTAAAATAAGAGTACAAATTTGCAGAAGAAGCAAGGGAGTTGACTTTCCTTTTGGATGTGGAGAGGACACATGGCATTTTCTGCTTCGTGGCAAACTTCTTCTTGCCCTTTTTAGATTGGACATGCAAATACAGTTCACAAGCATCATTAGTTTGTTTCTTTCTGTCATTAATAAAATCACCTGCTTAAGATGCTTCAATATTATATGGTTTAACTTCAGGAAGGTGGCCATATTCACACAATTGATTCATTACGTTCTTAAATGTAAGGTTTGATTATGCTGAATTCTCACCATAGAAACAATCAAACAACCTTAATTTCTACACAATCAAACAACCTTAATTTCCACACAATCTTTCCCCATTTTTCTTCATGTTAAGAAACTCAACTCCTCTTAACTTCAATAACCTGCTTCTTTACCACAGTACAGCCGACATTTCTTTAAACTGAAGTTATCTTGCATCTACTTTTAAAATGTTTTAAAAGTAGGGTAAGTAACGAAATATGGTTCATACTTTATAAGAAACAACCCAACACTTTATCCATCTGACTTGATTATTGGATATGAAAGTAGTACGAATATGTTCTTTTAAATAATTTATACATTTTTAAGTTCTTCTGTCTATATATAATTGGTTTAGAACTGCCGGTGATATCCAAAAAGTAGAGCATACAATTTCAAACGGAGAGACCAACTAGAGAGGAAAAGAGGAAACGTGTTTCTCTGATTGATAGGGTTTCCATCTAACTACTTTACCGTCATTTCATTTTCCCTTTGGACTTGTAGAAAGAAAAGGTCAACCACAGATAAGTTTGAATTTCCCACCATGATCCAATTTCATTTATTCCCTAGATTCATAAGCGTTCACATTACGAAACAATCATAATATATAGGCTATCTTGCTCTGATATAGACAAATATGAAGTAAAAGTAAGTAATACAAATTAGCTAGCTAGAGATGAACATATTTATTTTAAATATCGACAGGTTAGCATATTTCGTTGGTAAATAACGACGGTTTCTATTCTGTCGGTATTTGTCCGTCGCAATTTTTTTTTTTTTTTGTAGTGCCTTAATGAAATTCTTCATTAGAAAAATGAACATAATCTTCACATGCAATATTATTTGATATTGAAGGTATTAACATGCAAAGAAATGTATAACAACACATAACAACATAGCTAAGCCGTGTCCTCCTCATTATTTTGACACATAACTATAGTTTTACTCCTTATTTATCACGGCAGATTTACATTGTAAGTTCAAAGTGACAACATGTCTATATAACGTGTCGCTTTGATTGTTATACAACACATACGCCTACGTAATACAAAAACTGTCGTCAGAATTATGTTCATAATGGAACACAAATCTGTGAATTATGAACAATGGCCACTAGGTAGATACATGGCATGAGGACGGCACCAAATCTTTTTGACTTGGGATCAATTACGCATGCAGTCATTTTCTTACCTATAAATACATAGACGACGTATCTTCCCACTCACGTCGACAAGTACTCACGTCCCTCCAAGCATTTCGGTCATCGCCTATACCATAGCAATCTAAACCGGCCGTTTTTACTTTCAAGTATTTCTGTTCATTTCTTGAACTGAAAAAATGGGAAGGGCGCCTTGTTGCGACAAGAATGGACTGAAGAAAGGCCCGTGGACTCCGGAGGAAGATCATATGCTTATTACTTACATTCAAACGCATGGAGCTGGCAACTGGCGCACCCTCCCCAAGAATGCTGGTATACAGAATCATTAATTGAACTTCTTGTTTGTGTCTATATATATCTGCGAACTTACATCCCTTGATTGATTTTATAGGGCTCCAGAGATGTGGGAAGAGTTGTCGTCTTCGATGGACCAATTATCTGCGTCCTGATATCAAAAGGGGAAGGTTCTCTTTCGAAGAAGAAGAGACAATCATCCAATTGCACAGTCTTTTGGGGAATAAGTAAGACTCTCAACCATTTGGTTTCAGTTTAAAACTTACGATTTTCAGGACTTACGATTGCGCATAAAAACGATAAAATAATGAAAATCACCCATCTATTTTGAATTTTTACGTTAGACTAACTACTGTATTTTGCAATGGAAGATGGTCTGCCATAGCAGCACGTTTGCCTGGAAGGACCGACAACGAGATAAAAAATTACTGGAACACCCATGTCAGGAAAAGGCTACTTAGAAATGGAATTGATCCTGTGACTCACGCCCCACGTCTTGATCTTCTTGACCTATCCTCCATTCTAAGTTCAGCTTTATGCAGCCAATCTTTTCTGAATCTATCAAGCTTGCTGGGAAACCAAGCACTGCTTAATCCCGGTATTCTAAGGCTAGCCACAGCCATCTCATCACTGAAACAAGAAGACCCAGAGCTGCTTTGGCAACAAATACAAGAAAACCAGCATTGCAGCTCTATGCTTGAAAACCAAATTCCAATGTCGCAACCTAACCAGTCGCATAACCTGGGTCATGAAATTTCTCCCTGCAGTACACCTATTTCTCAGTTTTTAAATCAAACACAACTGATGAAAGCCAATGTGGAGATGTTTCCTGGGAACACAACGAATTTGGCATGTCAGGATCCTTTGGAAACCAATATGCCGTCAATATTGAATAACAATTTGGCTCCACAGGCAAACTTAGTTTTTTGCAACACAGATCCTACTGTTTATGAACTAAAAGAAAGTTCTAGTCTCCATTCCGCACCAAGCAGTGGCTACCAGAATCTGGGTATAGATTCGGTCCTATCAACGCCATTGTCAAGCCCAGCTCAATTGCATTCATCATCAACACTTGTAAACAGCGGCGGCAGCTCCGAAGATGAGAGAGAAAGCTATTGCAGCAGTTTGTTGAAGTTCGAAAATATAGGGAATTTAAACCTTGAGGACCTCATGTAAATGTTGTTTAAGAAATGTTGGAGATATTGTATGCATTTTACTGATACTGTGTTTTTAAATTAAGGATTTTGCAGTTGAATTTCGTATAAAAATATGTAAAATTCTTAACGTTACTCCTACAGGGTTATGTATTATCCCCTAAATATACACCCACATGTGAGCTTTCCCCACTCACTGAAAGCTTCTCTGTGAAACCATTGCTTCATTTAATCTGGTGCCTTTGCTGTGATTCCATATTGTTGGAAAATGGACCAATTAGGTTAGTGGAGCAATGAATTAAATTTGATTCATTTTTACGTGGTTCATTTTTTAATGCATGTATTTTTACATTCAAGAACATATAATTTTTAGGAGTTAAGTTGAATTAAATAAATTCATTGTATCTCATGTATTATGAAGTGTCTTGTACACCTATAAATACCTCATGTACTAGCGCATTTGAAACCAATCTAAGAAATCAAAGTGAAGTGAATTTACAAAAGAAGTTTGAGTGGTCCCCCTTCTCTACTTATCTTCTTAAGGGGCGGGTTGTTCGTATAGGGGAATGGTAATAGGAATGGGAATGAATATAGTAAGGAATGAGAATGAATATTATCATTGTAATTATAATGGTTGGTTAAGAGGAAGTAATGATTACCATTACCATTGACAGTGGTTGATTGTAAAAATACTAAGAAATAAAAATTTATTATAATTAATTAATTAATTTTATTTTATTTTATTAATTATATTGTAATTAATTAATTACAATATAATTATTAATTAATGAATGAATTATGTTTTAATTAATTATATTGTAACTAATCAATAATATTTTAATTACAATATTTTAATTGATGAATAATTATATTTTAATTACTTATATTGTAATTAATTAATTAATTATATTTTAATTAATTAGTTAATTATATTTTAATTACAATATTTTAATTAATGAATGAATTATATTTTAATTAATTATATTGTAATTAATTAATTATTAATAATATTTTAATTAATTATATTGTAATTAATTAATTATTAATAATATTTTAATTAATGAATAGTTATATTTTAATTAGTTATACTTTAATTAATAATAATATTTTAATTAAATTTAATGTAATTAACTAAATAATATTTTAATTAATTATATTGTAATTAATTAATTACAATATTTTAATTAATGAATAATAATATTTTAATTAATTAATATTTAATTAATGAATAAGTATATTTTAATTAGTTATATTTTAATTAATAATAATATTTTAATTAAATATAATATAATTAATTAAATAATAATAATATTTTAATGAATTATATTGTAATTAATTAATTAAAATATTTTAATTAATCAATAATTATATTTTAATTAATTAATGACAATATTTTAATTAATTATTTAATTAATTTCACCATATTTAATTGATTTCACCATATTTAATTAATTATAATGCAATCACCCTCATTTCTCTCTCCCATGCCTCTAGATTATGAGAGGAATGGAGGATTGCCCAAAACCAAGAAATGAAACTCTTAGGTCTTTAATGATAGATTCATACCAACTATCAATTTTATTCCATACCCATACCCCTCAAACAAGCACACCCTTAATAGATGGATGGATAAAGAGGGATATAGGGTGGCACACGAAAATAGAAACAATCATTCTGTGCCTTTGCACACGGGCAATCAACACCCTTATTTTGATTGAGGTGTGTGAATTGCACGTGCTCAACGAGTATGACGTGTGCACTGCAAACACCACATGCTCCCACACACATTTTTTTCTATATATATATTTTTTAAGCCTTAGTTTTATTTAAATTAGTTTAATTAAGACTAAATTAGCTTAAATCCTTAATAAATTTAAAAAAGTGTTTCTACTTGTTTGAAAATTGTTTTCAAAGTGTTATTTAATTAGGAATGCTTTGAAATTTAATTTAATTTTTCAAGAATTTTAATTAATAAATTAGATTAATTATCAAATCAATAACTAGAATCAAGCAAATATTTAAAAGAGTTATCTTTTACAATTAGATTATTTTAGATAATTAATATAATGAGAATATATCAATTAAGATGAGATCTTTTTAATATTAAAGTAATTATTTTTCATAATATGATTAAGATTAATAATTAGATTGATTTCTAATTTAATTTTAAAAATGTAGTTTCTAAAATTAGAATGAATTAGTTTCAATTAGATTGAAATTAATTAATTTAACTCCTTAAAAATTAAGCAAAGTGTTTTCTTAAGTTACAAAGAAAATCGTTTGTTAATTAAATTTATTTATTTCAATTTGATAGAGATAAATTAAATTTATAATTTTATTTATTTTAAGAATTATTATTCTATTTATTTAGAAATTGTTTATTTATTATGAATAATAAGTTTCTTTATTTATTTAGAAAAGTTTTTTATTTATTAGTTAAGAAAAATGTTCTTTCTTTAATATTTTGAAAATATTTTTCTAACTTATTAAAGAAAGATTTTCTAACTCATTAAGAAATCAATATATAAATAAATAAAATAAATGACTTTTTAATTAAATTTAAAAGTGTTTTTATTTAATTTTGAAAATATTTTCCTTTTAATATTAGAAAATATTTTTCTAATTAAGGAAAATATTGTCTAATTGGATTAGAAATAGTTTTCTAATTGGATTAGAATGTGTTATATAATTTTGAAAAAGGATTTTTTTAAATTATAATAAGTAAGAAGCATAATTTATTGAAAATTATTTTCAATTAAATTTTTTTAAATGATTCAAAAATAATTGGAAATAGTTTCCAATTGAATTTGATTTTTTTCAAATTAGATTTTAATATATGTAGGAATCAATGAGTTTAATCTATTTTAATTTTCCAAAGAGTTGGAAATATTATTTTAGATTATGAAGATCAATAACTAGAATTAAACGTAACTTGATATTTATATATATAATTTGATTATGAATGCATAAGTTGCATACTCTATTTATATGTTTGATATATATATTGGATGCATATTACATTATGTGTTTTATATGTGTGATGTTTTACATGTAATCTTGTGTTTGATGAGATGAACAAAATTAAATCCCTTGTTAAAAATATTGATTTTGTAGATGATTGATGCCTTCTATTGTTGTCAGAATAAACTAGAGTTTTGTTTGTTGAGCAAACTTAAGGTTGCTTTAACCTGAGTATGTTTAGTCTTAAGACAGTCGATCATACTTAAATAAATTTGTGTGATTTGGATGAGCAAATTCATGAGCACATGAATTTAGAGGCAGGGTTATGAATAACATATAAGATATGTTTTGGCAAGAGTTGTCACCTAATGAATCTAGGAGTTATATAAGATGTGATCGATACACTTGTTATCTACTTAATTTAAGTTTAGTTGGTTTTTTTGAGCAAACTAAAATCAACTATATTTGAACGAGATCCTAGCCCTCTAAAAAAGATTAATCTTTTCGAATAGTAGTGAGGGCTATTATTTCGAATAAAATAGTGGGAGTAACTAAATACATGATTAATGTCCTAATCTCATTTTGGTAGTCGTGGCATATGATTAATCACTTTTTTCTCTTACATTTTATATTCTATTCTGAGTAGAATTTACCTTGTTTAGTATAGTTGATACTAAGTTAGTGATCAAAATTTCTTGGACATAGGTTATGTTTAAGAAGAGTTCTCAAAGTTAGAAAAGAAAATTGTATGCTCATTATGTAATTTTGCTATAATCCCTCTTGAAAATTTGGTGACAAAGTTTTAGAGATATGTCAAAATTATATAGATGATAAAATGTAATGACATTTTGAGTTGAATAATGTCTCATGAACTTAAAAAACAATATGTAGGATGTACGTCAATACCATGATAGCAAGATGTAAGAGGTTCCATAAAGTAGACCTGAAAGTTATAGTACATTGATGGAATTATTCCACTTAATTTATCATACTAAAATCATAATTGTAGAATACAATTAAAGGAATTTACTATGGAATGATAATAGTTATCATTTCAGGAAAATGATTGCATGACTTTTCTTGCCTATGCCTGATACGTATAGATCATATGTATTTCTAATTCATGCTTTTGAGTATTTAATACTGAATTCATATTCAACATTATTACAATGTTCAATGCATAATAAGAAATAGATTGTTGAGTAAAGCAGACCCAATTCTATACAAATAGTTTGTATTTGATGGATTAAAGGAGACTTATACTTAACATAAATGGCAAGGATAAAAGTTGGATAATCAAGACTATTCGTTTATGTTATGATAGTTAATTTAACTTAACGCGAATCATAAGGTTACACATAAGGATATGCATATCTTTTTGATTATGAATCGTATGAAACTTGTGAAACTTGTCAAGTTGAAGAATAACCAAATCAACCTGACAATATTAAATTGTTAAATTTATAGATGTGATGTTATAAAATGATGATTCTTATATTTCATTAAATTACTAATGGAAATGTGTGATATAATCATATGTATTAAATGAAATGTTGATTTAAAATTTTGAAAAAAGTTCAGATTGTTTAAATCTAAGTAGAAATTAAACATTGAGAATGTTGAAGCACTTCAAAGGGATTGTTGTGGTAAGTTTTAAATTTTCGGTTATCTATAGGGAATGAGATTCTCTTGTGAATACCTTCACAATAAAATTTCATACGAGTATGGATTTATTTAAGGAGTAAAATACAATATAAGATATTGTATAATGCATTATTTATTTCTTCTATAGATATGCTTAGTATAATAACTTACCTTCAATAGTTCCAATTAAACCAATTGACAAGATTTCATATAAGATATGAAATGCCAAGTCTTTGAAAGAGTCAAAGTTAACGATTTAAGGATGTGAAGCTTGGTTGAAGCATACATTATCCATTAAGTTTAGAACAAAATTATGTAATAAAGGTTATGAGATATCCAAAAGGTTAGATATAATCTTACATACCTATTAAACAAATTGTTTGTTTTAATTTATGCTTATAGGATAATGGTTCTTAAGATAAGTAGTAAGAGTAAGATGAAATTTGAAAAGTTTAAATCTCATGATAGTACATCCAATTGAAGCTAGTATCTTTGTTTGATACATTTGACGTATATTGAAAGGCTAGAAGACATTGAAAGATTCACTTTTTTGATAAATTTAAGTAGTTTATTTTTAAGGTTATTTTGAATTTATCATGTCTACAAGAAGGTTAGTGGGATTATAGTTATCTTCTTCAGTGAGAGTATGTGGAGAAATATTGCTCATAGAGAACAAATTCTAAATTTCAATTGTTGAAAATATAATTGTCCAAGAAAAATTCTTGTTGGATATGAAATAGTAACATCTTAATTATGGGAATTACATCTATAGAGATAGATTGGAATTTTGTTAACCCATTATAAGTCCAAGTACATAGATATTATACTAAAGATGTTTAGTATTTGAGATATCATATACTTCTGAAGTATTAAAGATATCTATTGTTCTATACATAAGTTGACATTTTAGTTTAAGATTATAAGGATATTAACTTTAGAAGTTAATCCTAATTAAGGTCTATTTACTTAGAACAATATCATTCAAGATTGGAAATGTTTCAATGTAGCAATGGTTGCTAATTAAGCCACAATACATTTTCATTTAGTAGAAATGATTATATGGATTAATAAGTTCTTTAATAAACTTGATATAGTTCCTTGCATTGTTCAAGATAATAATGTATTGTGGAACATTAGAGTCATTGCACATTTCAAAGGAGCTAAGGTCTCAATAAAGGTCCAAGGATGTATTTAGGCAAATTTTATTAATTATGATGATAACTAAGATAGGAGTTGTAAGATTTAAGCAAGTGTTCACTATAGATAATCTTGTAAAATTGTTTCATTAAGCTACTGTTCCAACAGTAGCATGATCGTCATATGGTAATATGGTATATGATACTTAAACCATTAGCTTAGTGCAAGTGAGAGATTTTTGGTTTATGCTCTATAGTCAGTTGATTCGGTTATAGTTTAGTGACAAAATATTTAATAACATTCTTTATCCTATATATATTTAAATGTATATAATAAAGTTCATGAGATAATTGTACATTACAAATGAAATTATGATGAGATTATAATTATGAGATTCATATTATATTTATGTAATATCCCTAAATTGTTCTTAGTTATTGTGCTATTAAGACTGGACATCAATAGAATGTAAAAAGACTAGCACACGTTATGTTTTTCCTTATGAAGGAAGTAGTCGATCTCATAGACTAAAGTATGCAGATATTTAAACAAACATGTGAGTGCTTATTAGAGAACAAGGTTACTGAATTGACCTCATGTGAGAAATCCATTTAGAGCATTACCTGTATGTTTATAGAAATTCTAATTGTGATGCTTATGTAAGTGATCCTTTGACTTGATGTCTCTAAAGTTATCTTGTACATAGATTTATATGTTTTGATGCTACTTATAACATATTCTAATTATGGATAGCTTGTTCAGAAGTCACTGGATGTAGAATGAACTATATGGAAGTAATTGAATGATCAATATATGATTCATCAGCCTAAAGTAATTAAGGAGAATATTCTATTATTCTCAATTAGTATTGATTTGGAAATCTTTGACTAAGATAGAATGACATTTTGTAAATAGTTTACAAATGTCGTAAATTGAATCAATATCTAATAGTAGAGAACTAATATAATTGGACTAAAAATAGAATAGAAATTAATTTCATACCTATGTCTAATCAGAATATTGTATGATGAAATGATTAAATTATACAAAAAAATCATGCACAGAAAGGTTATTCAAAACTAGTTTGACATTTTTAAATATTTGGGTGGTCATGATATGTTGCTAGACGCTAATTTTGATCTATGATTATAAATTGTTTAATTGGAGAATTAAAGATAAATTAAAAGGAGCTTTAATTTATTTAATTCTAATAATTAAATATAATTATAATTTATAATAATTTTAACATATTTGAGAATCTAATGGATCTAACGTAAAGAATGAGTTGAATAGGAAAAAATATTTTAATCAAGTTAGACTTGATTGTAAAGTTTGAAAAACTTTATTATTAAATATGAGATATTTAATAAATAAGGATCAATATGAGATATTGGATCTTATTTGGACATAATTTGTATTTAATTAGAATTATTTGTAATTCCAATAAAAGTTTTAAAATTAGAATTTAATTTCAATTAAATTACTAAAATGTCTAAAACTTATTATACATATGATGAAGTTAAAATTGAGCTCGCACTTCGTTCTTATCCTTCTTTGTAAGAGTTACAAAATCTTCTGAATTTGTTCTGTGAATACCGTTAGAGGTTAGACACTTATACAATTACGGTAATTAAGATCAATCAATTTAAAAGACGGTTCAAGAGATTAAAAAAAATCAGGATGAAGTTTTGAGATAAGATATGAATTAAGATTTATGTTTTATTATAATTAATTATTAAATCATTTTTAGAATTAAAGTTGTCAACGTTTTCACGAAATCAAAATACAAAAAATTTTTATAATAACTCTACTATTATCGGATCCGATCCTATACTAATTTTGCCATATAGATTTGACGACGGATCTGGAGTGTTGTGAGGTGAGAGCTCGCGATGGTGACAGAGTTGGAGCACGAGATGGCAATTATGAATGGGTCTTAGAGAGCTGAAGATAATGAGAGCATCGACATAGCATGACAACAACAACGATAGCGCTAAACTGGAGTGAATGCCGAGGACAACGTAGCGGTTGATAAGTCTTATGAGTTGTGATCTGTGTTGTGAGAGAGACAATGAGGCTAAAAGTGAGATACGAAGAGGGAAAGGGAGGGACTCGACTGGTTAGGTTTAGGACTTAGGACATAAAGTTTTTTTTTTAAAATTTTATCCAATACTTTTTTAAATTTATAATTTCTTCCAGTATTAAGTCGATATTTTGAAATTGAAAAGGCCAAAACTGGTTGATTTTGTGATCCCGTATTGAACTATAGATTACAGTATAATTTTTCGACATGTAATATGGTACATTATACATTTCTTCTAGGAATCAAAAATACATTAGCCCCTCGTAAATCTAACACGTGTTCTTTAATTCAAAAAAAAAAAAAAAAGGAAGAGAAGATTACGAGAAGAAAATTGTGTTGTTGACTAAATTATGTATAGAAATTTTATTGCGTTTTAAATCAACTAATTAAGAAAACTTATTAGGTAGGATGAAGAAACCATGGATGTAAAAACTACTACTTCCTAGTATGATGTCATGAAATGTAAAAAGGAATTAAATACTCCATACAATCATTTTTCTTTAATGACTAAAATGCTAGATTAAGATCCCTAAATATTTCTTTCTATTTTATTACAAAAATAACATTCTATAAATATTTATTTTTTACTTATCATTGCCCCGTGCCTTGACAATTCCTTTTTAATTTAAGAATATTTCCTTTTACCTTCAGAAATAAAGATGAAAATATACTACACTAACTATAATTAAAATTAGGCTTTATAATTAGTTGAGTCGAATTTGGGTCAGGTCTAAGTTTGACTTGAATTTGGTTTTTGAAATGAGTCTGGCCTAAAATCTAATTGAACCTGAGCTAGTACATTTAAACCTAAACTAAGTCTAATGTATTTAACTTAAACTTGAGCTCAAGTTTGATTAGAATGGACCAACTATAAATAGCTTGAAGATAAAATTTTATTAATATTTCATATGTTTCTCCTTCTTCTTGGTGATTTAAGACATGGTAATATTGTTTGTATAAGAATTAGTGTTAGATCTTTTATCTTTAATAAATGAAAGTAGGGATAAACCACAATTAACAAAAAAAGACTTGAAAAGATCGAAGTGAGTAATAAAAGTCTAAATGGACAAAAATTTTTTCAAAAGAATCATTCCAATTTCTAAGAGTATTTGCAACAAAATCAAAATTAATTGAAGTTGAAATGAATATTATAACAAAAGAAAAAATAGAAATTAACTTTCCACTTCAAAAGAAATAGTTAAGAAGAAATTGTAAACAAACAAAATAGGTACTTATAATTGATCAAAAACACAATCAATTATCATAAACGAAGAAGTAACCTTTTTGTATAGTGCCAATGTAAAAGCTTTACTACATACCACCATATGAAATGTAGGGAAGGCTCCTCACCATTAAAGGCCATTAAAATGGATCATTCTTAGGCTATACTAATTGAGAATAAACCATGTGAGCCAAACTGTTGGATCAATGGAGGTTGACAAAATTAAATCCTTCTATGTTTTGATAATAATAAAATTTATAGAATTGGTTAAGAAATAATTT
>JAOTBA010000009.1:9204258-9218671 GCA_025629845.1 Erythroxylum squamatum | reverse complement strand
GGAAGGGGAGAAACGCAGGCGCGGGAGACTCACGAAGATGAGAGAGGGAACGAGGTTGGATGATTTAGTATGGAACGTGGGAGACTGACGAAGATGAGAGATGGCTTCAGTTTTCGTTTGGAAAATTGGGGGGAGGGGAAATTAATTACGTGTACCTGGCCTTTCCCGACGTCTATTTCTCCAAAACAACGTTTATTGTATTTTCGGACGTCTTTCTTCTAAAACGACGTTAAAAACTTCCTTTATCCCCGACGTCTTAATACAACGTCGCAGAATATTCCATCTTTTCTTGAGGTTTTTCCAGACGTCGTGAAAGCCTCAGACCATTAACGACGTCTACTTTCAAAACGACGCTAAATGTGTTGTTTTGTTGTAGTGATCAATCTATTTAGCAAACCTACATTTTCTTTTTATATATCGGTTACTTCTACTTTTGGATATTCTTATCACTATGTATGTACTAGAATGATTTCTTAAACTTTGATCTTGACTTTTTTTTATTGTTTGTGTTATTGTCACTGATCAGGGTACCCTTCATTCTATCTAGATCTAGTCATGAATTGCGTAATCTTTTATTATTTTTAGTCCTCTTCTAGACATTACCTCTTTTGACTTTTAGAAAACCTTGTGCTTTGTTTTCTTCTTTTGCATATTCAAAATAAGCCCTACAAAAGAGGTATCCTAGTGAATAGTGCTAACTACGATAAGAATATACAGAGTTGGTGTGTGACATCTTAAATACATCAAATCAATTTGATTGTTTCCTTTCTCTATTTAATTACTATCGTATCAATTTTTCTTTTACATTGGACACAATGGTGTTTGGTTTTAGATTTTGTTTGCTCGTAGTTCATTTGTTGCTTTTGGGTATTGGGATTTTAGTTTTTAGTCTTTAACAAACCATTAAAAGTTTTAAGTTATTTTGTGTTTATATTTTTATATTTTATTTGTCTTTTTTATTGTCTAGTACTGTAATTTAGCATTATGCAAAAACCTAATTTCTATTGTTGGTTCAGTTTTTTGGACCATTTAATTTTGATTTGCTTATGGTCGTTTGCACTTGTGATTTCCACATTCATTATCATGATGCCTATTTTGGGATTTAATATCAATCTTTATTTCCCTTCTCAAGTAATATTAGTCATATGGGGACCTGTTGAGCTTGTCTTTTATACCTTGTGTTGGGCATTAGGGTAGCAAAGATGGGTTTGACTTCTAATGATAGAGCAAGCGCTAATCCTTTGGTGAGTTTTGGATCTTCGAAAAGAGAAGATGCTGACAGATTACGAATAGGTTCTTGAAATACTGGATCCCTTATAGGGAAGTCTTTGGAAGATGTGAGATTTTTAGACAAATATAATATTCGTATAGTGTGCATCAAGGAGACAAAGTGGACGAAAGCTAAAGCAAAAGAGATTAATGGGTTTAAAAATTGTTAAAATTTGGTATTTAGGGTTATTAAGACGACATAATGGGGTAGGTATCTTGGTTTTCAAGGAACATATGGGGTAAAGAAGATTAATGATAGGATTATATCTTAAAGATTATGGTGAAATGTGTTATTTTCAATGTGGTGTGTGCTTATGCATTTCAACTAGGGTTGGACGAATAGCTTAAGTGCTAATTCTGGGAAGAGCTAAATGAGGTGATTTAGCAAATCTCCCTTGATAAGAGAGTTATTCTAGGAGGAAACTTCAATGGCTATATAGAGGGAACCTCATACAGATATTCAGGGACTCATAGGATTTTTGGGTACGGTGATAAGAATGATAGTGAGGCTGCTTTGTTGAATCTCACGGTAGAGTTTGAGTTGCTAATAGCCAAATTTTTTAAAAGAAAAAAGAGCATCTTGTGACTTGTAAGAGCATAACTACAAAAAATCAAATTTACTACTTCCTCGTAAGGTGGAGCCGACCTGTTATAAGGATCACAAAGTGATACCTAACGCCTAACGCTTGATTATCAACTCAGTATAGATTGTTGGTTATGGAAGAAAAGAAGTACTAAGAGGTGCATCAGAGTTAGATGGTAGAATCTGAAAGGGATATCGTAGAATAACTTAGGGATGGAGTAATATATGGATAACAATGGAAATTATAAGGAGATGCTAACCAAATGTGTGGGAGAGTAATAACTCTTTTAAGAAATACAACTAAAGAAATCTTGGGTGTTTCTAAAGGGCCTAGGGGTAGTAAGATGGAGTCTTGGTTTTGGAATGAAGATATACAGGAAAAAGGTTAAGATCAAGAAGAGTGGCTATAAAGCTCTATTACATAGCATCGCAAAGGTAGGGAGAGTGGTTAATAGAGAAAGTTACAAAATGGCAAAGAAAGAGATAAAGAAAATAATCTTAAAGGTTAAGAACAGAGCTTACGAGATATTATACCAACGATTGGAAACTAAAGATGGATAAAAGGATATATTTATATTGGAGAGAGCTAGGGAGTGAAAAACAAGAGACTTAAATCAAGTTTATTGCATAAAAGATAAAGTAGGGTGGGTGCTCGTGGCTGAAAATGATATCAATAAAAGATGGTAGAGATACTTCTATGGCCTTTTTAATAAAGGCGAAGAAGACAACATCTCTTTAGGTGATGTTAACATGTCTGAGAGGTATCATAACTTGTTATTGGCAGATTACAAGGAAATAAATTAAAAGAGCTTTGAGGTAGATAAAGAGTTGATGGGCAATAGGGCATGATGAGATACCCCTTAAGGAGTGGAAGAGCCTAGGTGAAGTGGGCAATAGGGCATGATGCCAGAATGTCAGATGAGTGAAGACTTAGTATGTTAATTCCTCTATACAAGAAAAAAAGAGACATATAAATATGTAACAATTAAGGAGGCATCAAACTACTTGATCATACCATGAATATATAGGAGAAGGTGATTGAAAAGAATGCAAATGATGCTCCTATATCAGAGAACCAGTTTGGTTTCATGCTTGAAAGGTCAACGACAGAAGCTCTACATCTCTTTAGAAGATTAATGAAATATTACATGAAAATACAACGTAACCTACACATGAGTTTTATTAACTTAAAGAAGGCATATGATAGGGTACCTAAGAATATCACGTGGGGGTGTCTAGAAGATAAGGAGTTCTTATTATCTATATACATATTATTAGGGGTATATATGAAGATGTAGAGACTAGAGTAAGGACAATAGGAGGAGATATAGAGCATTTTCTATCAATATTGGTCTACACCAATTTTCCTTTTTGAGCCCCTTTTTATTTGTAGTAGTCATGAATGAGCTCACTAAGAATATCCAAGGGGATGAACCTTGGTATATTTTGTTTGTTGATGACATTATTTTAGTGGATGAGACAAGAAAAGGTGTCAATATCAAGCTAGAACTTTAGAGGGATATGTTAGAGTCAAAGGGCTTTAAATTATAAAGGACCAAGACTGAGTACTTAAAATGTAACTTTTCGGGCGATAGTTGGCTTCTAACATGGAGATAAAGATTGATTCAGAATTTATACCATAAAAAGAGTATTTTAAGTGTCTAAAATCTATCATCCAAAGTAATGGAGAGATCAATAAAGATATAGTTCACCGTATCAGATTAGGATCGCTTAAATAGAGAAGTGCATCAGAAGTTTTATGTGACAAGAAGATACCACCCAAGCTCAAAGATAAATTCTATTGTTTAGCAATTAGGTAGAAATGCTCTATGAGGTAGAGTGTTGGCCTATAAAATAGGTGCATAGTCATAATTATGGTGACGGAGATGAGCATGCTCAGTTGGATGTGCAACCTTACTAGAAGAAATAAGTTCATGAATGTAAAAAAGACAAATTAAAGCTAGTTAATATTAATTAAAAATTAAGAGAGATAAGGTTTAGGTGGTTCAGACATATTAAGAAGGGACACTCTAACGCTTTAATAAGAAGATGCGAGAAGATTGTACTTAAAGATTGTAAGAGAAAAAAAGGGAAGGCTTAGAAGAACTAGGGAGGTGATCAAGAAAGATATAATTCTGCTGGAACTAATTGAGGTCATTATCTTTTTTATAGATCTTTTAATCATTTTCTTTTAAGTCTTATATCTTGTATATAACCTAAACATTTAATATGTATTACTTCCTTCTCAGTTATTTAGCTTAAACATTTTCTTATAATGACTTGTTTGATTTTTTTACCTTGTTCTATATTTATTGTATTGTTTATCTTATTATTTATTTTTATATTTTTATTTACACGTATTTATTTATTTATATTTATTATTATTATCATCATCATCGTCATCATCTTTTATGTCTATTTTTATTTTTATTTTTATATTGTTATAACTTTATTATTTTAATATGAATTTGTATGTGTGTATATATATATATATATTCTTGTGGATCTATAGAAAATAGTATTTGCACCAGTTAGAGGTACGGTTGTGTACCATTAGATCTTTCCAGACCTTGCATATGAATGAAACTTTCACTGGCTTATCGTTATTGTTTTGTTTTGACTAAATCAATAAAAAAAGTTAAAGAACATTACCATTATATCTAGCAAACTAATAAGACATTAAAAATTGGTTATTATTTTTACGTAGTCCTATAAACCAATATAACACTAAGTATAAAAATTGATACAACAAAAACTAAACAATAATTTTTTATTAATGGTATAAAACCACTTCTCTATTATTTTAAACATATTTATATATCACTAATTATTAATTATTAATAATATGATATATATTATTATATTATTAATTATTAATAAAATATTATATTATTTATTAATGTGATAAATGAAAATATTACTAATAAATAATAAATGAATCTTCATTAGGTATTAAATCATTTTTATACAATTTGATATTATGTATTGAGATATAAATATAATAAAATAATAACTTCTATAATTTCATTTAAGAAATTTAAAATAAAAAAGTTAATCATTATGTATTTACAAAATAAAAATTTAAAAATAAAAATGATTGTTTATTAAATTAATTATTATTATTACATAATAAATATAAATTCAATAAAAACTTAATTTATCATGAAATTAAATTAATAAGCATAATAAAATTTTAGTTTTTAATAATATAAATTAATATTATATATTAAAATTATTACATTTCAAATATGACTAATGATATGTAAGCATAATTAATTAATTAATTAATCTATTTGACAAATATTACTTTATGATCTATTAACTATTAACTAGTTATAACATGGCTATTCATGCAAAAAGTTTGTTAAATATGTGTTTTGTTGGTATTTTTCGAAAAAAAAAATAAAAGGTTGAGAGAATTTTGAATAAACATAAAGATTTCTTATGAGATTTTTGAAATAGATAAAATTTAAAGAAAATTGATGAAATAATAAGAACATTTATATATTTTAGTTTTTAGTTAAAATGGTCAACTCAAACCTAACATTTTTACCATAATTTAATTTAATTTCAAGTCAAACATTTGGACACATTTAAAAAGAATCTTAATATTCTACAAATGTTCCAATCGAACCTTAACTTAATTCTACAAATGTTCCAATCGAACCTTAACTTACTTTCTTTGTTAATCTTCACTTATAAAAAGCATATGTGATATTTTTTTGGGCCTATAGGCAGATGTTTATCATATATGAAAAGTGGGACCAAAAGATGATTTAAATCTCTCTCTCTCTCTCTCTCTCTCTCTTTCTCACCTTATGGTTTCTTATTTGCTCAGAGTTTGTCACCTCCCAACTATTAGCAATCCTATTTTAAATATGAACTATATTGTTAATGGGTGCATATGGTTTATTGGTCCTCGAACCAAACTCAAGAACTAAATTGATATAGCTTGAGTCTTGATTATGAAAAAATTGTGAAGCATTAAGGCAAGGAGCAAGAGAAGCACCAACATTCGAAAGAAAATGGCTCACAAACTCTAGTTGGCATGCTTATTAGAAAGCTTGTGTGTTCAAACAGTGAGGAAATTGACTTCTATCATTGGTTACTGATAAAGGATGATGATCAACAATTCTGCACTTATGCATTGTTTCTTCTTGTTGTTTCAAGGAAAGGCAATATTTTTATAAATGTAACAAGTTTGGAAAGAGTTATGATCGATTGTTATGATATTAGTTAATTCGCATATGTACAAAGAAAATGTCTACATATTATAGATTGCCTTTAAAGAGTTCAAATTTTATCATGCAAGTGGTTAAAATTATATTTTAAGCTAAGAGTATCACCTTTTTATCATAGATTTAATGAAAATGTAATCTTACACCTACAATTTTCTTAAATCATTTCTATAAAGTGGATGGATTGAATGCTCAAAGGATGAAATTTCATTATCGTACTAATTTTTACATGTAATTTGCTTCAAAAGATCAGGAATAAATGCATTAAGGAATATATATATATATATATATATTATACTTTTACATCAAAGAACAATAAATTCTTTTATATGTACTCCATAAATATGGAAAACATACCTATAAATGGCTAGTGAAAATATCTTTCCTTAGCCTCCTGAAATTCATATGTAAAGTATCTTTTAAGGATGAGCATCTAAATGAGAAGAGATCTTAAAAAGATCAATTTCCCTTATCATTCTTTAAAGTAACCTATACCATTAACAATGGTACTGTATCATACTGGCTAGTATAGGCCAAACATACTGGTTGGGTCGGCTGCGCTAGGCCCAGTCCCATTTTCACAAGTCCACGGCCCGTTCGGCCCATCAGGAGTTAGACTCCCATGCAAATACGAAGATCTATGTAAACCTAGCATCCACGACGTATATAAGGTACTATTCTACCGTGATTCAGGTATGAGACTATAACCCTAGCCATTCGTCTACAATTTCAGCTACCAAAACCTCTCACAAATACTGACTTGAGCGTCGGAGGGGCTTCCCGGGAAACAACTCCCGGCCCACCGCTGTCTGTTTTGCAGGTATTTCACAACCAGAATCGCACAGACCATGGATCAGAATAACGACGTTCAACCTCAGCAGAATCCGGCTGAACCAGATACTGATACAGCTGAGGTTATGAAATCACTGAAGATTCCTAGGGGCGTACGACGTGTGCTTTTCCGAACCTTAAACACTGACAGGTGAATTTCTTGGAGCATTTGTAGATGGCCATAACATGATGCTAAAATTGCTCATTTTATTAGATTTTAGTGATTAATATAAGCTCTCTTTCCATAGTTTTTTTCCTTTTTCTTTGCTTACCACTACTCTGTAAAGGTCTTTTACTCCTGAACCTCTTCCAGGGCTTTCCTTTTATTTTTTCATTTAGTTGCTTAACAATTAAATTCCACGACGAGTTCACATCCCACTTTATTTTTTTTGGATCCCACTTTATGCTATCACTTTCTTCACTTCACCTGTCGTCTTGGACTTTTATACTTGGACGAATTAATGACAGTTACTCATTTGCCATGGTATACTCTCACAGTTCCATGAGCTTTTATTTTTAGAAACAGGTAGATTTATTGAAGATTAATAGTATCAAGAAGGAAGTCTTATTTATGACGTAGAACTTGCAAATCTTTGGGTGGCTCTTGCGTTACCTTGATCTTTTTATATTAGAAATTTGGGATATGAGGGGATACCATCAAAATTCTGAATAAGGCAATCTGGATTTGATAGTTAATTAAGTATTCTTAAGAATTGAATTTATTCTTTTATCTTTAACAGCAGTAATTTGATATAATAACTTGTTATTTAGAAAGAGCACGTCACTTGTATCTGTTATATGATACAGTTTTCAGTCAGGGTCAAAATGAATTTTACTGTTGGTTTGCCTAATGATTATCTTACTATTTCAGGAAGCTTATGTTCAAAAGCCGGTTTGATACGGGCTTTGTGGGATTTACAAGGGAAGGAGCAAAATGGTTGGTAGAGAATACTGACATCAAGCTTGCTGGTAATCTGTTGTTTCTTCACTAATTTTTAGCTCGACAATCGTGGCATTCTTGCCATTTCTCTTTTACATTACGCTTTCCTCATCTGATGCAACACTTCTTCTTCATACACAATTGTGCAAGCATCTTACTCTCCTACTTGATGTCATGAGAGTGATGCCTGCAATTTTTTCTTACATGACCATGTGTGTTTCCAACTGAACCTGGCATGCTAGAATAATTGTTTAACCAAGTTTATCAACCAACCTCTTCGATGAAAAAACAATTCATTATTGATTACTCACTCATGTATTGAGAAGTAATCTTATAGAATTTAGTTGAGAATCTTGAGAATTGCATGCTGTACTTTGCATTATGGTATCAAAACTATAGAAGTTGATAATACACCTCTGAAATTTAAACATGTCAAGTTCTGTAAGATGTCTTCTTAAACCCCCTTTCTTCTTGGACTCTCTGTCTGTCACTCTAGCAAGATTTGTTCTACATCTTCAAGAATGTAACTCTCTTATCCTACGGCATATTATGAATACGTGCTGCTATGACTTGTATGAATTCATTTGCTAGATAGACTCTATTTGCTTCATGTCCAATCCAAAAGCAGAGCACATTATCCTCTAATTTGTGACCCTGTTGTACAGTTATTGGTCCCTAGTTTTCTACTTTCATTCTTCCCCTTAGGATAACTGAATTAGTATTGGATGTACACTCAAGACTTTCTTCTTTTCATATGTAGGAGTGGATTACTTATCTGTCGCTGCATGGACTGATTTGATGCCAGCTCATCTTGAATTTCTAGAGAGCAGGGTAAGACTATGACATGATTATAATTTGGGCATACTATTTAGTGCAAAATATGTGGCTATTTATCTTTTTGTGTCTCCATCTTTCAATTTGAACTGTTGTCCTTAACTACCTCCATAGCTTTTATATTTTATGACGAATTGAAATGTCTTGTTCCGAGTTTGTGACTTTCTAGGAGTGTGCAATTCTAAACAACCGATTTCACTTGAATTCTTTGAACCTTTAGATTCTACTTTTGTGTGCTATAATCTCTTACCAGTTTCATCTCAAGAACTGAATACAAGAAGAAATGCATCAGTAGTCAACATTTGGCTCTAAAAGTGCTAGTTTGTTTCAGGAAATCATTGTGGTGGAAGCCCTAAAACTTGATGAGATCCCGCCGGGACTCTATTCCGTCCATTGCTTACATCCAAGGTTGCTTGGTGCTGAGGGATCGCCTATTAGATGCATTCTTATGAAATGATAACTTTGCAATTGCTCGGTAGGTCACAAGCTCTCCTTGACTGCTATCGTCTGAAATAATATTTTCCATGCAATGCAATTTACCAGTAGGCTGTTACTGTGATCATTAGCTTGAGTTACACGTGCGCAAATTTTAGCTGGTCGATTCCTGCGGTGAAACGATCAGACCCTTGATTATTTATAGTGGAATAATGCAATGTGAAGATGACTGATATTGTTAGTATGTTCTAGCTATCCTGCAGCGAAAAAGTGACACACCTTGGAGACGTTGAAATTGTAAGTGTAACTTACCTGGAGCAATCCTGTAAATGAATTTAAGTAAACTAGTGGCATTTACGAAACCCATTCCATATTTGTATTTATTGTTTTTTACCCTTAGTTGAGGTTGGTGATTAGTTGGCCCATTGACGGTTGGTAAAACCAATAAAGTGTTGAAACATTGTCCGCGCAGAAAGAAACAGAAATTTTTATAATTTTTTTTGAAAATTAAGATCATTTTTTATAACATGATTAATTTATGAATATAATAACATATATATCATAAGTCTTACATTATTATGAAATTTTAGGTCTGTTGCTATTTCCATCAAATTCATAAGTTATATAAAAATTGTTAGAGTTGTGCAAGTATTGGTCTTTAACAATATTCACGTGGACAAATTGAGAGAAATTTAAAATTGATGTAGGGGGGAGATAAGTTAAAGAATACTAGTTCATGTAAAGCCCACATTTATTTATCATTTAGTAATTTATACAAAATCTAATTTTATTTCTAATTAAATTATCATTAGAATTAGATTAAGTTTTATTAAATACTATTTAAATTTGAATAAGGTTTAATATTTAACAGCAGTCTTAATTTTTTAAATATCTTATATTTAATTTTAAAGTTTTCAAATTTTACAATCATGTCTAACTTTTAAATTGCCTAACTTTATTTATTAAATTCTTAAATATGTTGGTAATGAATATAAACTATAATCCTAAGATTATAATTTATTTTTAATTCTTTAATTAAAAATTTATATTCATAGATTAAAATTGACATCTAACAATATATCAGTCACTCAAATATTAAGAATGTTAAAGTAATTTTGACTAATCTTTTTATTTTAATTTTTAAATATAATTTAATCATGCAATTTTTTAATCATACATAGATTATGAATTTAATATCTACTTTATTTGAATCTAATCATATTAGTTCTCAAATATTAGTAATTGATTCTTTTAGTGTCATTTGAAAACAATTTTTAAAGTGTCATTCTATCTTAGTCAAGAATTTATCAAGTTAATACTAATCGAGAATAAAAAAATGTTCTTCCTAAGTATTTCAGGATGATGAATCCTATATTAGTCATTTAACTACCTTCATATAACTTATTACGTATCTTATATCAATCAAGCTATCTTTGAATAAGATACAATCTATGCATATTTAGAACACAACAATCATTGAATGAGATGCTTTGGAGATCTCAATTCGAATGATCAATTTCATTCATTATGATGAGCATTTCCATAGACATACAAGTTCCATACATATGAGGTTATTTCCATATTTGTTTAGGTATCTATGTATTTAAGTTTATGAGAATGATTACTTATTTATAAGAAAGTAATATAATGTGTACTAGTATTTTTACTTTATTAATGTCTATTCTTAATAAAGCAATCACTATGAATAATTTGATGATAATATATAAATACAATATAAATCTTATAATTATGATCTCATCATAATTTCACCTACAAAGTATATTTATCACATAGAATATATCTTATAAGCAGCTAATTAAACAAACATGAATAAGATAAAGAGTATTGTTTATTAATATAGACATAAATATATTGAATGTACATAATAAACCAACAATCTCTCAGTTGTGCTAAGCTAATAGTTTAAGTAGCTTATATTATGTCTCTTTATGACGATCTTGCCACTATTGTGATAATTATTTAGTGAGATAATTCTACAAGATTCTCTTTGATGAAAACTTACTTAAACTTTGCATTTTTCATCTTAATTATTATCATAAATAAGAGAAATTGCCCATATGTGTGTGTGTGTGTGTGTGTGTACTCTTAATGAGACTTTGCTCCTTTTGAATGTCTAATAACTTTATTATTCCGTAGTACATTACTGTTTAAATAATGCACGAAACTATACCAAGTTTATTAAATATCTTCTTGATTCAACTAGTTATTTCTACTAAATGAAATGTATTATGATTTGATTAACAATCATATACAAACTAAGTACAATTTCGAGGTTGAAGAAATTCATTAAAGTATCTAAAGATGTGTACTCTATAATCAAGAGGAGAAAACAACCATTCACCTATTTTTTGAGTTCCCATACACATCAAACATATAGGAACAAGTGAAAAACATAAATTAAGTAGACTTCCCTCCTTATAAATGGCCTGATCTTATATAATGGGGGAGTAGGAACAAAAAAAAGGGAGTTGAGGAATAGATAGTAGCAAAACTAGCCCAAGCAACACGATTTATAATACTATAAGGGAGAGGAAAAGAAGAATTTTCATAAAGGAGTCAAATGTAGCAATTAGATTAACTGATATGGCAATCAATTCTATAAGGGAACATCTAGATATTTATCAAAGATATCTCCATTTCAGCTCAGGAACAATATTGAAATGGAGAATTTTGTAGATCCTATAACATTCAAAGATGAGAAATTTCATAAAGAGGATAGATCATTAAATTCATGCATGCAATTGAAGTTGAGTCAAATATAAAAGCAAAAGTACTTGGGACACCAATGTTGTGTATCGATATCTAGGAGTAGGAAGAGAGGATAATGGAGCTACTATATCTCAATTGATTAAGTACAAAGGAGCGATGTAGTACCAAGGTCGGAGAGCAGATCATATCCACCAGGTTGACAAAAGATAAACTCCACATTAGGTTATAAATGAAGGTTTTTAAGCTTAGGTTTGCATGCTTTTCATGTGTTTTGATGTACATACACTTTGTATGGTTGTATGTCAATGTTTGGGCAGATTTTGGACCTTATATATTTTGATTATCAACTTACTTGTATGTGGACTTGTTGTAGGTATCAAAAGAGAAACAAAAGAAGAAAATGAGGCTGGAAAACAATAGGTCACGATTGTGACCTAGGTAAAAGCTGGAATTTTCCAGATTTCCAGCTGGCAATTCCAGCTTGCTTCACTTGCATCCTAAGTCAGTTTAAGAAACCAAAGGGGTATAAAAACCCCATCTTAAACCCTAGAGAAAAGAGAGGGTCGTGTAGCACACTAAAAGGAGGATTTTCATGGAGAATCAAGTGATTTCAAGAGATCTCAAAGCTATCACACTAAGTCTAGCTTTGTTTTTCAACTCATAAGCCTTCTATTTTCTCTTCTCTCATTTGTTTTTCTTCAGTTATTATATGGAGAAGATGTATGGACTTGTTGTGAGGATGTTAATGATTGTAATGGATTTCTAAGTAGATTTTAGGGTTGTTCTTACCATAACTATGGAAGAACTCACTTTGGTTTAATGTATGATTTACTTTAATGCTTATGATGTGTGGAATTTAGATGCTTTGCTTACATTGAGAAATGGAGTTAGGAAATTAGTTTGGATGTACCATAAGAGTGGCCAACCTTGAGAACACTTCACACATCATTCTAGCATGACATTTCGAGAAAGATCTTAGATGTTTTGATGGCTATCCAATAGGTTACTTCATATCCACTTAATGGTTAAGTAAAGTGTGTAGGTTGAGAGATCACATACGTAAATTATTATTTCGGGCTTATTTGGTTCAAGTATTGAGAGAGAAAGGGTGAATACATTAGAATGCCTAGGACTAAGCATGATTACATTACCAAAGTGAGGGATTACATAGTGTGGAGAGAATAACCCTAACCTTTATAATTTAATTCTTTAAACCAAAACTATATTCTTATTTTTGTGACATTTTGAAGTGTGTTTGGAAGACTTTAAATTGTGAATTTTTTCAATTTCAATCTCTCATTATTTGGTTTATTAAAAAAAATCAATTTGAATTATAAGTGACTAACCAATCCTCAAGGGAACGATACCTTGCTATACTATTTTATACGAGTCGTATACTTGCAATATAGCAACTTCAATTAATTTTTAAAATCTGAGCTACACGTGAAGTAACTATCAAGTTTTTGGCACCAATGTTGTGGATACTGTGTAGGGTTTTAATCAAGGTGTTTAATGAAAGAGCGAGGAGATTCCGCATAATATTGATTTATTTATACCTTGTTGTTCGATATAAGTAACATTTTGCTCATTTGAATGAATCTTTTAATTTTTAAAAAAATAATGATGCATTGGAACCTTTCTAACTCAAAATAATATTGTTCAATGTAAAGGGCTTAATTATATTTTTACCAAACTAAAGTTAAAATTCATTTTATCTTTAACTCAAATATCAACTTACATATAAAATAATAGATGCCTTTAATGCTTCATAAGTATTAGATATCTTAATTGTCAAACTCCATTTAAATAATTAGAATATGTAAACAAAATTTAAAACTATCTCTATAGATCTTTATTCTTATAGTTTAAGTTATTAGCTTTTTATATCTAATTGAACGTTGTCTTTGGACTATTCAACAACTAAAAATATAAATTGTTATTCTCTATTAGTAGTATTCATTTACATTGTCACACTAAAAAATACAACTATACCCCTACTAAACTTCTTGTGGACATGATATATCCACAATCATCTTCAAAGGAACTCTTTGCATTCATCTTAAAAGTGATGTCTGTTAACCCTTTGACATGTATAAAACGTATAAGACAAAAGCACTTCCCTGTAGATGTTTTGTTATAATATTTTAACTATTTCATATTTCATCTTACTTTAACTACTTATCTTAAGAACTATTTTCCTTTAAGCATATATTGAAACAAGAAAAAGTATTTTATTCAATGCAGTTTGTAAGATTGTGTCCAACCTTTTGGATATTTTATAAAATCTTATTATCCAATTTTGTTCTCAACTTATTGGATAATATATGTTTCAACTAAGCACTACATCCCTAAATCACAAACTTTAAGGGTCCTACCATGCCATATCTTAGCTTTATTGGCAGCAAAAGTCCCCGTGGTTTTAATTTACGGCATAGGTTTTCCTGTGGTTGTAATTTCGGTAGAAAAGGTCCCTATGGTTTCAATTAAGGTCAGGATGACTCCTTTTAACCTGCTATAGCAGGTTCAATCGGTTACTCCCTCTTTCAATGACAT
>JAOTBA010000009.1:9153857-9164108 GCA_025629845.1 Erythroxylum squamatum | reverse complement strand
TACTTGTTTTTTCTGAAGGTGCGTTACAAAGGACCAAAGTCTAGAAGAGACTGGGTTGCCGATTGGGTATCCAACAATGACGACACTGTTCGAAGTCTCCCTATCTACATCGGCGGCGCTGCTTGGGGGAGGGGGGGCGGCGGAAGATTTTTTTAGGGTTGAAATTTGAATTTTTGCAAAAAGGTCCCTCGTTTTTTTATTTTTTACGGACTAGTCCCGAAAATTTCGGAATTGGTGATACCGGCCGGTACCGACCGAAATTTATGGCCGGTATCCTTATGGCCGTTCCGGTATCGGTTTCCGACCGGAACGGTACCGGCCGGAACGGTACGAAATCCATAACACTGATTTGGCGTCTAATTTGTTGCCCATTCACTGCTCTGTTAAGTTGATCACAGAACTCTTTGTTATTCTTTGCCTTTTACCTGATACAGTGCAGCCTGTGTGCTTAAAGCTACCATTTTATACGGAGACAGACAATCGTAAAAGTAGAATCCTCAAAGGACTGGAAGTTCCATGTTTCTTTCAATGTTATAAATATGAGTATCGGTAAATATTGGATATTACTGATCAGATTTGGTTGCCGCCCAATACTAGTTATCATTGTAAGTAATTTTTAAAAATTATAAACAGTCATTAGATTATTTTAAAATTGCAAAATAATTTCTTAATATGTTGTGATATATAATTTGTAAGTAATTTTTAAAAATTATAAACAGTCATTAAATTATTTTAAAATTGCAAAATAGTTCCTTAATAATATGTGATATATAATTTTTATTTTACATCAACCATATTTCTAAAATTATAATAATAGAAACTTGAAATAATAATAATAATAATATAAAATATTCAAAATATTACAATTTCATCATATAATAAAGAGCAATTACATTAAAACATTAAATAGAAAAAATAATAAAGTTTTATAACTATAAATATTACAACAAGAGTTCGCTCCGTAGAATACAACCAACTAGAATTAGTACTTAAAATACAACAATTACAACTAAAAGTTTTTTAGTTATATTATATATATAGAATTTAATATATGCATCAAATATAATTGAAATTAAAAGGAAAGAAGAAATGAAAATCTGAAATTTCATTCATTCAAATATTTGCTAAAATCAAATTGATCTCAATTTTTATTTAATACAAAATTGTCATTATTGAGATGAGCTCCATTATTACTATCACTCAAATTCATTACGGCAAATGACATATTAATACCTTCTAATCTAAAATTATCTTCCAAATCACTCCCGTCTATTAAACTCGGATTCTTAGAAACTCAATCCGCAAAAAAAAAATGATATGATCAAGGTAAATTGGATTTACATAATAAGTTATTCTATTAAGAATTCTAATAAAAATTAAAAAATTATTAAGAAATTACAAGAAATTATATTCAACTTAGTAATGATAAATGAAAATAATATACCTTTCTCGAAACTTTAAATTGTATTAAACAAAGGCTTGTTCAATCTTTTGTCCTACAATCAATTTATTTTCTTTGAATAGATTAATTCAAATGAGTTCTAACTTTTTTCACACCCTATTACACTCACATATTAACTCATAATTTAAATTGCAAACCTTTACAATTTTATAACACCACTTCCAAATTGATCCTACCAAGTAACTGTAAGAGAACAAAAGTAACATTATGAACAAAATAAATCATGATTAATTTTCCAGCTAGTAACAAAATTGAAAAAATACTTGAACTAAGTTTGTTTGTTTAACGAATAACAATGGGCATTCCAAAATCATCAGAAACATGCTTATAAGTCTCCAATTGTGAGTTTATAAGATCTTGCATTATCTTATGGGCAACAATTATTATAATAGTCACTAGCATTTCCCTGCTAATTTTAGCTTTCTTTGTACAACTTAGTCTAAAATAGATACTCGAATTAAAAAATGCCTCAACTACAAATAACGAAGAGTAAAATTGCTTTTTCCATCATTTATTGATGACTACAAGATAAGGTGTGTATGAAGAAGACCTATTTTAAATATTGATGATTACTTCCTTTACCCTCTTTATAGCATCATAAAAATAACTAATTGTTGTTTCTCATCACTGTTAGCCAGACGCAGTACTCTCATCAAAAACTCGCAACTCAGATTACAAATTGACATTATGACTAGAATTTATGATCTTTAAGTATAATTATCGAAACTTCCAATCCAACATTATACCTAATAGCTAAGATGCAACCTACTTATTACTTGTAAACATTTACCTCAACTCTTTCTTTATTAAAAAAAAAACATTAAAGCAATAAGAAACTATTAATAAATCATGTAATAATGGGATGACACAAATTTTTATCGTTGGTGAAAGCCTCTCATTAAATTCAGAACCCATGCACAATTATAGAAAAACTTATTCAACCTTTTTTCTTTCTGAATAGCCTCATCAATGATAGGAAAGTATCTAGCATGTCCTATATTTTCTAATATCAGGTCAATGCAAAGTGTAGTGCATTGAGTCTAACAAAAAGAATTATACTTGCTTTGAAATCTTTTTCCAGCTGCTTTGTAAGCAAAATCATTGTTAGTAATAAACTGAATATTATTTTCTAGCTCAACTTCATTCATAACTTCATCAAATATTTGAAACATACTATCAACATGTCTAACAAGGCTAGATACATCAATATACTGAAAAAATATTGTACCTTGTGCAGAATAAACCAAAAATTTGATAAACGGTTCCTATCTTCTATTTGTCCAACCATCACATATTGTTGAACACTCATAAGTAGCTCAAGTCATTCTTTTCTTCTAAATAATTATTTATTTCATAAATAGTTATGCTTGGAAGTTTACCTTTGTTGTTATCAATTGAAAGAGTTTTATATCTTAGATTATAAGAGGTAATAACATTCATCATAGGTTGGTAATAATAAGATTGTACAATATTGAATGTTATACCTGAATCATACCACCATCTAGACATTGTCATGTCTACATTATGAGCCATTTCTTTAGATTGTAAGGCATTACAGATTGAAGGTTAAGCTTCAAGAGTTGTTTGTAGTGCAAAAAAGTTAGACACTTGTTTTCTTCTTGTTCTAACATCAAATGCAACATTTTCTTTCTTATTGTGTAGGAATACTACTACCTTTAACATCTCCATTATCATCCTGACCACCACAAAAAGAATTTTTACTACCTATTTTATAGTTCCGTCTTTACCTTCTATCTTTCTTATGTTACTCTTTAATCAAAGTTTTCCTTTGCTATTTCAAAGCATGATTCACTTTTTTATAAGACTCTATATCACCTTTTATACGAGCTAAATGTTTCTTTAGTCTTGTGATTCCCCTCCTTTCAAATGCTTAATACAATATTAATAAATGGTATGATTCTTTATTTCATTATGGTCACCAATCAAGCATGAGCCTACGCTTTATTATCAAATCTTCCTAAAGGAGCTGAATTATCACGAATATTTAAACTTCCTTTCATTTATCTATGAAAGTAAATGAACTTAATAACTTTATATCAAAGTAAAGTTGTGCGCAATAATAGGAAGAAATGGAGGGAAAACAACTTCTCAACAGTCATATGATATATACATGTAAGTGAACTTCATGGAAATGATTTCTTAATGAAATCTGATGTTTAAGCACATTCTATCAAAGAAATTCTCATGTTGTATTACATAAACTCACAGTTATAACCCATTTTGTGTGAATATAATTTAATCATAAAGTCATAACTATAATTCATTTTGTAAGATCATATAATTCAACCATAAAGTCATAACTATAACTCATTAAATTCATTTACAACTATAACCCATTTTGTATGATTACATAATTCAACTATAAATTCATAACTATAACTCATTTTGTATGATTATATAATTTAACCATAAACACAAATATACCTCATTTTGTATGAATATGTAATTCAACCATAAATTCATAACTATAACTCATTTTGTGTAATTACATAACTTAAATATAAACTCACAACTATAACTTATTTTGTATGATTACATAATTTAACCAAAAATTCACAACTATAACCTATTTTATGTGATGAAATAATTCAACCATAAATTAATCCATTTTGTATGATTACATAATTCAATTTATAAATCATTTTATGACAACTACTTTGTGACAATATATAACTCAATTCATGCATAAAATAATTGTAATCTTTCATTCACTAGTTCTTCACTATGATTTTGTCACTAATTTTAATCTTTCGTTCACTAATTTTTTTTACTAACTTTCATTCTCTATTAGGATAATATTTCATTCACTTTTAATTAGCATAGACAAAACTATAAGAGAGACAACACAATTTTTTTTGGTTGAAAATGAGCTCCAAAACAATAATAATTGACTCTATAATCCATAATCCTCAAATCCAGAAACAATAATTCACTCCATACTTGACTTTATGATATGCTGAGACTTGAGAGTGTATGAAAGGCATGACACAAAACTTCGTATTTCAACAATCAACACATTCACTCAAGTATTCAACACAATAGCAGTCACAAGTCCCAACACAACAGTAAATTAAAACACACGGTTGGCATTTGGCAACCCTGTGGCAACTGGAATGGTGGAGGACGATGACGGAGAATAATGGCGAAAAACGAAGTAGGAGGAAGACAACAAGCTATGTGGGTTGCGTTAGTTCCGTGCAAAGACAAAGGTGGAGGACCGAGGAGAACAAAGAGCTGTGTGCGGGGCTAGGGTGTTGCGCAAATTGCGGAGGACGAAGGCCGATTGGCTATGACATAGGAGGCAAGCAGGGTTGTGACTGGAGTCTGAAGTGATGGTGTGAGGCTGAGGCTGAGGCTGAGGCTGAGGTGGATGCGAGTGAGTAAAGCAAATTGCAAACAAGCAAAGAGTGACTACCGCAGGCGGCAAAAAATGTTGGGGGAAGATTGGAGAGTGACCACATTAGGGTTTAATTTAGGGTTAGTTTTTTTTCTTTTGGGCAAAGTGGTCCTCTAATTTTAAAAAAGTTCCCAATTTAACTAATACTTATCTGGTATTTTACATGCTGACTGGTACTATCATTTTCTGACTAATACAGTAGTACAGTCGAGGACGGAGCTATAACGGGGGAAAGTGGGGGCACTTGCCCCCGCTGGCTCTAAGAAATTTTACAGAAAAAAGTTATCATTTTAAATTTTTAACTCATAAAAAAATTAAAATTTGGTTGTTATTAAAATTTTGCCTCCACTAAATTTTTTTTTTGCTTTTAGTAAAATTTTGCCCCTACTAAAAAAATTTTCTGGATCCGTCCCTGAGTACAGTACGAAACTCAGAACTCTAGTTTTATTAATTTACAAATTAAGTTATCAACATTTAATTAATCAGTTATTTGCGGGAAGGATCATATATAGAAGTTATGATTTGTTTTTTTCTATTGTTGTAAATATTAATTAAGATAGCATTACACTAATACTTAACAATAGCCCATAATCTATACACCATATTCTTTTTTTTATTGCCCACGGGGTTATTTAGGAGAATCTTGATTATAGAAAGGCATCTTTAAGTCATCCACATCCATACTAATTCATGCTCGAGCCAGATAAGTCCTGTGCGAGAAGTAAAGCTCTGGTTCGAAATTTTAAACAGCTATAACCTACATACATGAGGACAATTTGAACCCACGATATTACTTAAATCAAGAGAGCCTTCTACTGATATACACCATATCCTAACAAGGTGATTTTACAAAAATTGTTAGGTTGTTAGGTGGTAAACTACGTAACGCCGGAGATAGCTCTAGTATCGTACCCCACTGCATGTGACGTAACGCCGAACATAGCTCGAGTATTATACTACCCCTCGTATGCTCACCCCCTCCTCCTCATGGACATGTCTCGGTCTACTCGCATTTTGTTTAAGTGACAACAAAAGGAAAGGTACTTTTGACTAAACTTTATGACATTGATCTGATTAACAATTTAGTAATAATAAAACGAATCGGCCTAGAAGCCAACGAAGAAAAGGGTATATAAATGGAGAAACTTTCGCCCGGATGGTGCCCCGAGGGTATGTTGGTCGTAAAGTAATGACAAATTGTTAAACTTACAATAAGAGAAGACACCTCATACGAAGATGGTTTCTTGGAAATAGAATTCGGGTTATCATTATTCAAATCTAGGGCAAAAAGCTGTGGAGAGATTATAATGTGTTTTGGTGGATACGAAGCGTACGAGTTCACGTGTTCGAGGAGAGAATTGCGGTTGAATGTTTGTCATCGTCTCCAAGGGTAAAGATGCTTAATCTGCAATGGGTTATCGATTTAGCGACACTTCGTTGGCTTTTTTGAGATTCCTTCTCTTTTCACCGTTCCATGAATTTCCCCCCTTTTTTTTTTATTTTTCTTAAACGATAAACTATGTCAGTGCCGTTTTGTTATCATCTTTTATACATTTTTGGTTAACCATCACACACAATGCATCTCACGAGCTGGAAGAGGACCTCATCCCCTCACAAGCAGCAACACACGCCTCTCTTGGACTCACATTACATCATAGCACATAAAATCAATCATAACCACAGACCACTTGAAGGCACGGCATTCTTATAATTTTTAATTTTTATTAAAATTAAATTAAATAATTTAATTTTTATTAAAAATTAAATTCTTTAATTTTAATAAAATTAATTATCTCATATTTGATTCCTAAAGTTTCTAAAACTTTATAATTAAGTCCAACTTAATTAACTTGATTTTTATTTCATAAAATTGCTCTTTCATGTGTGACCCATTAGGTTCCTAATATATTGGTAATAATTATAAATTCTAATTCTAATTCATAATTATAATCAAATTAATTAAAACTCCTTTTAATTTATCTCTAATTCTCCAGTTAAATAATTTATAATCATTGTCAAGATTGACATCTAGCAGCATATCACGACCATCCAAATATCAGAAATGTCAAAGTAGTTTTGACTTAACCTGTCCGTACATAGTTATGAAGTATAATTTAATCATTTCGTTATCCAATATTCCAATTAGACAGAATATGAATACATTATCTACTGTAACATCTCGTTCCCATACTAAGGGTTAGAACCCTAAAATTTTGTACATGTGAGATCAAAGAGAGATTTAGAAAAATATATTTCATGCTCATGTATAATATAGCATATACACACACGTGTATCGTGATTTTTGCACATGAAAATAATTGTTCATGCACTCATTTCACATTTTTCCGGGTATAATTGATCTATAAATGTGATTATATTTGAAATCGTGATTTATATGTGTTAAAAATTGAGTTGGAGTATATATACATAGTGAATTAGAAATTTTGGTGAAATATAAGATTTTTTTCTGGAAATTAAGGATTTTTCGGGCTAAGAAAAATGCCAAGTGGCAAAACAATTGGCGAATAATGATAGAAATAAATATCAAATGGCAGCAGAATTTTTAATATGTGGCATTAAGATTTAATGACTTATGTCATTGAAAATTGGGAGACATTTGGAGTAGAAATTAGGGTGACAAATGGACTAGAGATTAAATGATATTACAATGTGTTAATTTGATGTTTTTTGTGGTTAGTGTCATGACATGTGTCATGACACCCACCAAGCAAATGTTACAAGGTGTTAATTTTATCCTTGTCTCTCACGAAATGCCCTAACCTTCTTCATCTTCTTCATGTGCTTTCTTCTTCACCCATGACATTCATTCCCACCCTCATCATGTTAACTTTAGTTCAACTCTTTCACCTTGCTTCTTCAAGATTCATTGCCTCCCTCTTCTTGTTGCTAAAAGACCTAACCTATTCCACCTCAAAAAGGTGAAGATCGTGTATGTGGAAGAGCTAGGGTTTCTTGGTGACTTGAGGGAGCTTTGGAGCTAAACATGTACGTAAACTTTGTTTTTAATGGGTTGTCTTAATAGAAGCATATTTGATGATAGTTAGAGGTAAAAATGGTCATGAAATGAGGATGGGTACATGCTAAAATGTGAATGAGGAATGTCGTAGATTCATGTCTTGTTTTTATATGGATGATGATTAATGATTCATAAATTGATATATAGATGTTTTAGAGTTAGAATGTAGTGCAGAAGACTTTGAATGTTTAATGGATATTTTTATGTCCTGTTTTTGATGGATAAAAACGTGGGTTATTGGTTGTTTTAGGAATGGACTAGATTGGGTATGGAAGTTAAAGAAAAGTCAAGTATAGTGTCTTGAAAAGAGAAGAATTAGGATGAAAGTTTAGAGACAAATTGATAATGGTGTTTAAAGTGACTGGAATATGGTAGCTGTAACAATTCCACTGGATATGCTTTTGTAATTTAGCCATAACTTATTATGTAGTTATCCAAATGAGATTGTTTTTGATTTGGGTTAAATTAAAGACAAAAGAATACATTTTTAATGAAGACATCGAATTCAAATTCTGTCTTTAAGAGTTTCTAATTTTGACTTGAAGTTGAGTACTGAGTGTAGAAAGTTGATAATGAATGTGTGTATATATGTATGTTCTGTTATTAGTGTTTATGATCAATCATGGACTATAATTTGGTTATGGATGATGTTGAGTTGAAAGGGAGTTAGAATAATGGATAAATGATGAGCATTGAATTAGAAATGATAGACTAAGCCTGAGAAATTGAATGTTGTAAGTAAAGAGTTAGAAATCTGGAAATCATAAAAAGCAATGGAACATACTTTGGTACAAGAGGCATAACTTTTTCTGTAGAACTCGGATTGAGATTATTTAAGTACGGTTTTAAAGACAACTTCTAGATCTACAACTTCTATGCAGACTGTGAAAAGAGATTTGAACGTTTAGAGGGTCAAATCTTCAAAGTTTTGCAAATGACCCGTAAAGGTCCGTTTAACGGACATGGATGTCCATTAAACGGACATTCATGGGTCAAGTGACCCTAATTAAGGCTTAAATGGGTCTTAAAGTGAACCTAGAATGATCCTTGGTTTATGGGACTAATGTATGATAAGTTTGAAGTGAAAATGAAGGTTAAAACTTAGTGAACAAATGGATGAAATCAAAGGACCCAAGGCATGATTATAATGGGAATGAAGATGTTCATATGATTGTAGTTATGATTCAAAGAGGTGAGTAATATGTATTAAGTGAATAATTGTGGATGAGAATGGGATATTATGAGATCATATGAGGTTAGAAAAGAGATGACAAGATATTGAGTTATGATGTAAAGTGACCAAGTGTTATTGAGGTGTAAGCTTATGAATAATCTAGACTTATAAAAAGGGTAAAGATTGAATGGAGAATTTAGAATGGTCATGTGCAAATGAAGTGTAAATCTAAGTTCAATTAGATAAATATGAATCATGAAATAAGAATGAGCATAAGATGTGAAATTGGAAAATATACCCGAGAATTGTCATTGAGCTTGCATTATACATTACACACATACATATGTGTAAATTTGAATGTTTATGTGATTGTGCAATTAATAATGTGAGTGCCATATATTTTTTGCATGATGGTGATACAAGATAGAACGTTCACATCCAGACGCTTCCAGATCATGGAAGCTAATGCTAATTTGGAGCATACTGTGAGTAGACCAAGATGGTCTCATTTTATTGTTTGTTTTGTTTGAATTTTTTTATTGATTGAATATTGACTAATTATATGAATGTGATTGATTGTGTTGGTTTCGGGACAGAAGGTTCAATGATGTGATGTTGATTGGGGTATTGAAGTGCTCATTGAATTTGAATTGGATAAACTAAGTGTATGTAATTTAATTGTTAAATGTGTTCTGAAAGTGCATTTGCATATAAATGAAAGTGTGAATTCTCAACTTTAATAATGAATGCCGGACTAAAGTCCAATGATATGGGAAAGTGATTGAATGGGATTATGTAAATGTGAATAATGCATTCCATTTCATGAATTCATGAAATATAATGGCTGTTGTGACCAGAGTAACTACTGATCAAAGCTTAAAGCTCAACGAGTGAAAATGAGCTTCAAGCTTAAAAGTGAACCAGAGCCTCAGACTCAATGTTTAGTGAGCCCTGTATCCCCCAAGCGGATAAGGGACAGTTATCAATGAGCCCTATATGGGACAGTTTATACACTCGGTCACAACAAAATAACAAATGGAAAGTGGGTCTCAAGTGCACTACATATGCATTATATGAGTGATTTGTTAGTAGTGTGCCCTAGGCCAATGGATATATGTGATTCATGTATTAACATTATGATTTGTTAATAATATATTATG
>JAOTBA010000009.1:9108106-9123337 GCA_025629845.1 Erythroxylum squamatum | reverse complement strand
AACCTTAGTGTGTGAAATGGACATGTTCATGCAATTGGTCATCGGATCAAACATAATCATTCATATCAAACACAACCGTGCAGATAATTAGGATTAATGCCATCACCTAAGACATATATGAGACCTCATATATTCAAGCACAAACTTCCACATAAACATTATCCAAATCGCAAAATACTGTTCAACACATGATTAAACCCTAACCATACTAATCTAATCATACCACTGTAATCTCTAACTCATAGTTTTATAATAATATAATTAAATTCCAGACAATATTTGACTACTCCTCTTTGAGGCTCACGGTGAACTCAAGCCATTGCTACATCTCCAAGAGGATCGGAACGCCTAGCCAAGCACGTTGGTCGTAGTCCTCAACACCGTTGATACTCTGACGGCATCCATGGTAGAGATGATCCTACGGTGCGGATGATGATACATGGATGATGATGAAGTGATCGATGGTTGCTGGACGTGATGGCGAAAGGCAGCAGTGTAGTGTCGGATCGTCTCTGTCTAGGTCTTCCAGATATGTCTGCGTGTGTCCTCTCTGTATTGTGTATTCAGCTCTGTGTGTGTGATGTTCCATCCCCCGGTGACCTAATTTGGTAAGTATTTAAAGAACCGAGACGGGCCGGGTTAGAACAGTGAGATAAATTTTCATTTACAGTTTGGGTATCCGTCTGCACGTCGCAACGTGTGGATTAATGTGCATCACGACGTGCGGCTCTGCCTGCTCGCCGCGGCGTACTGAATTGTTGACATCGCGACGTGGTTGTCTGTTGAGGCGTCGCGACGTGGAATGTGGCCTACGTCGCGACGTGCTTGGTCTGTTCTGTTGGACTCGTCGCGACGTGCTAGAAGGCTCACGACGTGTTGACTTCTTCGCATGGTTGACTCCTTGGATTCCTACAATTAAATCACAATTTGCAGCATCAATTGTCCTTGGAAAAATTATAATGCAATTAATATCAATTTGTAACAATTTTACTAACAATTTGCAATTCATATGAACTAATCATAGGGAATCAAATTAAGCACAAAAATCAGCAATTAGGAGTCAATAAGTACTTTAACAATTGTAAAAATGCAGCCAATTAATAATGTAAACTTGGGCTCAATCAAGGACAAAAAGATAAGTGAATGTGCATATTTTATAAAGTACTTTGTTCTTATTGTAGAAGAAATAGAAAATCTTACTTGTAAATGATAATGCAATCTAACTCTTTATGCAGATTTTATCTAGGAATTTTTATGAGCTTATATTTGCAAAACCTTGATAATTGTTTTATCTTTTTTATTAACATTTAATATTAAGAAACAAGGAATAAGAGACTCACGACAATATGTTTTAGTGAAAAGATGTATAGTAAGAAGACAAGAATATTAATAATGTGAACAAAAGAATTCAAGATCAAAATATTAGGGATGTAAAACCTGGCGAAATAAAGTACAAAAAGGAAATAAAATTTTAAATTTTCAAAACCCTAAATAGCTAATTCATGAGTTTGGTGCCTGTATAGGAAGAACACTAGTGACTATTTTGTTACAAAATCAAGAAAGATAAGTCTGGGGCAATCGTAAGACCACTCTAGCACTTATTTCCTTCTCTTTGTCAAAGTAAAAAATATAATGCAAGAATAATGTTGAACACCAATATGCATTCAGCTCTAGTTACATTTTGTTTCTTAAACCTCCAAATGTCAGTACATTACTAGCATTAGACATCAATATGAAATCGACATTGATTGTATTCTATTATCGTTGTTTAAAGCTTGCTCTTCATTCTAATCAAAATTATAGGCTTTACTTTAGTCTCTTGAGGTAACCAAGCTTTACTCCTTGCATAAAGATCCACCATTAGATCATTTGAAACTTCTTTAGCCTCATTTTATTTACTCCTTATTTATGATCCTCTAATATTCTTTAATGAATCTCCTGTAACTTTTGGTGCTTCACTTAAACCTTTTGCAACCTTTCCAATCCTCTATTTATAGATCCATTGTTTTGAAGCATGGGTAGCTTAAGTCGATCTTAATTCTCATCACCTTCAATTTCATCTTAGTGTCCGTCCACCCTAACGACTATAAAAAGGATTATGTATGGAAAATATTGAAACTGTTATTTCCAGTAGTATCGCTGTTGTCTTTTTTTATTGAAACACAAAAGTACTTTACGTTTTTTTTAAGATTAGGTTAGGAATTCTTGGAAGAATTTTTTACAGAAGAACAACAGGTTCTTTCTTTGATTTTACTAAGGGCGTCTTCTATTTCATGAAAGGTATATAGAGAGTGGGTTTGGTATTTAGATATTCTTTGTATAAACGATCTGGTCAATCATAAGCAATTCGTTATGAAAAGATGTAAATTAAATCCAATTTCTCCCTAAATGATGAAGAGAGAACAATTTTCATCTGCTTCTAGAAGAAATCGAAGAATTTCGTGGGAATCCTATATGGTCCATTTGTTCTTTTTTTCTTTAATAGATGGTTAGAACTTCATTTGGGTTCGAATCTTACTGAGAGGTCTACTAGAGATCATAAATTGTTGAAGAAAGAACAAGATGTTTCTTTTGTCCCTTCTAGGCGATCGGAAAATAAAGAAATAGTTAATACATTCAAGATAATTACATATTTACAAAGATATTAAGGAATTGTTCATACATAAAATCATAATTCTTGATACGGGACTTTCCACATAAAAAGGGAATCTTTTGTTACAATAGAAACAGAAGTGATGTAGATTATTTGAAAATCAAAGTCGATTTGCTTCCTTTTTTCTTTGTGAGTTTCGGAAATGTCCCCATTTATAGGTCCGAGATTCATATCAATGAATTGAAAGGTTTGAATGATCCACTTTGCAATCAACTGTTAGAACCAGTAGGTCCTCAAAATTTTTCAAGAACTATAGCGATCAATTCTGATTCTTTCTTTTTTTATTGATTCCTTTCCAATCGAGATGTATGGCTCCATGAGTCTATGTGTCTATATAGATCCTATTCATGGATTAACAAAAATGTGTAAAAGTTCTATTTACCTTTGCCATTATATGAGTTTCTTCCTTTTTGCGTATGGCATCACCACTCCCCTTGGCGGCATCCACTAGTTCAGAACTGAATTTGAAGGCCATATTTTGACCCAAACGTTTTCAGGATGCCCCTAATAACCAACGAATGGCAAGTTCTTTTTCTTGTGTGAATCCTAGGGATGGTTATCGGTTCAAGGATACCCGGTGTCCCTACCTTTTTTTAGGGTAAGAAGGGGTAGAGAAAATGCCTTGAACCAATGTTTGAGTGCTAGGTGCTACAGCGCTAAAGTAACCCATGCCATACTCTTAGGAAAAGCTTGAACAACCTTTAACAAAAGGGTACCTGTACCTGAAACCGACACAGGTGGGTAGGTAGAGAATTCCTAAGGGCGCGAGATAACTCTCTCTAAGGAACTTAGCAAAATAGCCCCGTAACTTTGGGAGAAGGGGTGCCTCCTCACGAAGGGGGTCGCAGTGACCAGGCCTGGGCGACTGTTTACCAAAAACACAGGTCTTATTTTTCTATTTTGTTATAATAGGATTAATTGTTTAGGATTAATTGGTTGTTGTCCCCATCAGTAAAATAAAATGAACTATTTCTTTGGGAAAAAGCCAATCAATGAATTTCATGAATTTCATTATACTCCTAAAATTGCTCTTTTTGTCTGGTCTGTCATAGGATAAACAACAAGGATACAAACAGTAGAGAATATCTATTTTCTGTAGTTTCTATTTATATAATGATGTGGTTAATTCTATAAGGTAGATGAAAGATGCTACAACTTATGGAATGTTAAATAACAAAATTAGAGAGTCTGCCTTAAGGTGAATAGAAGAGACAACAATGAACAATTTCCAATGGTAGTCAAGAAGGACTAGAACCCTCATATCGATAGATATCTATGATTAGGAACTATGAATACTTTAATGACTTATATAGGGATGATACCAAGATAATAACATGATTTCTCCACCAAGAACTACTCAACTCATAAGGTATGAATTTTTTAAGGCAGAGAAAAATAGGTATGGAATTTTTTTTCTAGTAATATTATGCCAACCCTAGGGCATATGTGAAAGAAGTTTCCATGAGGGAAGAGGAGTTGAAGGTAAGATTAATAATGAGTGATACTGATTGAAAATTTCTTACCTTATAAAATTAGTATGTAATATAAAGAAGGAAGAAACTAATATTCAAGAATAGTATGATAAATATTTAGAAGAGGAGGACCTAGGTAATGAAGTTTTAAAGGTAAAATTAGGTGAAAGCAGTGCCATAATCATTTAAGAGACCTTAATACCAAAATTGGATGATCTAAAGAGTTATATCACTTATATTATTATTGTTTATAATAATAAGGCATTAGTAGATTTATGATCAAGCATCACTGTAATTTTTTTATGCCATACTAAAAATATTAGGATTAAACGAACCAAAACCCATTAGGAGAATATCAATGTAATTTCTTATGCTATATTAAAATGTTGTGAGGGTGTTAAGGAGAACCTAATGATAAAATTAGATATGTTTTTATTTACAATATATTTTATGTTCTAGATTTGTAAAAGATAAGGAAAAAATCTCTAATCCTAAGTAAACCTTTCCTTAATATAGTAGGTGTGATAATAAATATCATGTAAGGTGAACTCATACTGAGGGTTAGAGATCAAAAACTCTTATTTTTAAATGATGAATCTTTGTTTATTAATGACCCAACAAAAGTTAATTGTATATTATTTTTGGGAAATCATTAAAAAAGTAGTCAAACTGTAAAGAAAAGTAAGAACTAAGGGGCAAAGAAAAGTAAGAACTAAGGCAAGAGTAAGGAAAAAGGTTATGATGAGAGATAATGACCCTTTAAATGGCACTTTCGATGATCATCATAAAAAAAGGGAGCAACCATTTTGTCATAAAAATTAATAAAGTTTAAGAGAAGAATCTAGATATAAGATATCTAAAGGAGCACTTATTAGAAGGCAAATTCATCGAAATTTTCAAGAAAATTTCAATTTTATTTGGAATTTTGACATTATAAAGCAATAAATTGGATATGTATACTATAGTTTTTACGGTTTGTTTTTATAAAATATGTTTAGTTATTTTATTGGATGCATTGTGTTTTATGTTTTGTACAACTTTTTTGGAAGTTAGGTATGAAAAGGAACATACATGTGAGTGTAAAGAGAGCATTTGAAGATAATTAAGGATAAAAGACTTGAAGAATAACACAATGGAAAGCTTAAAATTACTTACATATTTTTAATTATTGATATGACTGGGGATATGTATGTATCCTAGATTGCATCTTAACCTCAAATTTCCATGTTACACTATAGCCTAGGACATGTCCTTTTCCTAAAGTGTATCTAAAGTGTTAAGTGGGATAGAATGATCCATGGCCTAGGACACGTCCAAATACTATAATTTATATTAACAAAACAATTTTCAGTAGGATTAATAACATAGGGATATATCTATATCCCAGGCCATGTCTAGAGAAAATGAACTCAAGATAGATCTACGATTTATATATTATCTGAAGTGAATCACACGTTAATATAGTAAACAATAATGATGTATACAAACACACAAGAATGGGGGTTGAATTGTGGTAAACTTTTCATTATCCCCTTAAATTTCGTTTGAAATGATTTTCGTAATACTTGCGTAAAACAATAATATCAAAAATCACAATTATGAGAGAGAGGGTTGAGAGATTTTCGACACAGTAGTTTTATACTGGTTCACCCCAAACCGTGGGCTACGTCCAGTCCTCAGATATCCTTCTGAGTTTTCACTATCTCACAAACTGTTACAAGTATTCTTTACGCTGAGCCTCTTCAGGTCTCTTTACAGTCAGTATTCTTTTACACTTAGCCTCTTCAGGCTATCTGTAGCACTTTCACACTTGAAAGAATTTCCGAGCTTGTTACAGTGAGTATCGCTCTACGGTTTCGCACAGTAAACTGTTAAGAATTGCTCGAGTAATCTCTTCTCTCGTAAGTAGTTCTGTATTGTGTGTAATCAGTCATCTATATGCTTCGACTTCGACTTCGACTTCCTATTTATAGCCTCCGTCTCCAACTGTTTCTTGATAACTGCTTCTTGGTTCTTTAAAGAAACAGTTATCCAGTTGCATCTTGTAACTATCTCAAGCTGATGCTTCCGTCTTCTTTTCTGCGTCTTCTTTTCTGCGTCTGCTTTCTAGCGTCTTCTTTTTTGCGTCTTCTTTTCTGCGTCTTCTTTTCTGCGTCTGCTTTCTAGAGTCTTCTTTTCTGCGTCTGCTTTTTGTTCTTCGCTCTCTTCCATCTGTATTTTACTTCCACTAGCTTCCGTCTGTTTTTTTGTTTCCGTCTGCTTTTTTTGCTTCAACTAGCTTCCGTCTGCTTTTCTAGCGTCTGTTTTTCTCGGATAGCTTGTGTTTGCTTTTCTAGCGTCTGTTTTTCTTGGATAGCTTCTGTCTGCTTTTCTAGCGTCTGCTTTTTGTTAGTCATCAAAATAATTAATCGTAAAGTCATTTTGACTTAACACAGTCTCCCTAGTAATATAGGTGTCGGATTATAAGAAGTATCATCATCCATATTCACTTCAACCTTCAAAAAATTCTCCCAGATCTCCTTGTTTGAATTTTCTAACTTACTAGACAAAGGTGGACGGTTATTCTTATCCATGTTTGGGGATTCAAAATTTACGATTGAGCTAAATAAGGTATCCCTTTCTTCTTTAAACTCCTTAATTTCATCTTCACTAGCCATCCTTTCTGTGATTGCAATAGCATTCTTTATATTTATCTCAGGTTATGATGGAAATTTCCTCTATTTTCAGCTTTTAAATAGTTGATAGCAACTTCCATTTGACTTATCTAGTGCCCTAAATTTTGAATGCTAGACCTTGTCTCTTCAAATTAAGCTCTTGTCTCCTACTGAAACTATTTTACAACCTACTATAATTGCAAAGTGTTAGTAGCAAAAGACTTAAGCCATATCTTCCAATGATATACTTGAATTACGGGAGGATGTTAATTATTTAGGTTGAAATTGATATACACCCTATAACCTATTTGGGAAGTAGTTATGTTATCTATTCCCTCTATGACTCAGGATCAGGTGACCTCTCTAACTTAAGTTATAGGTTTGGGAATATGGATTGTAATTTTGGGAAAAGTTTCCTCCCATAAGCTTAACATACACTATGTTTCCCTCTTATAAAGCTAGGTACCCATATGTTAGATGGTTTATGTTGGCATATATCCCACAAGCTCTCACCTGTGCCTGCCCTATAGCAAACTATCTAACAAAGGATGTGAGTTGATCTAAACAATGTTATATGGATGAATTGTTTACCTCATTTACTCTACAAACATCTTGCTACTGTTGAGCAAATTCTACCTCCAATAAAACCCTCAATATCTAAAAATATACGGATCATAAACGTGTAGTATTAAAGGTGTCAAACCTATGAGGAAATAGTTAAAACTAAGTGAATCTCACTTTGTCTAAGGTATAAAAATATGATATGAATGAAAGTGAATGACAGAAATTAAAACAATGAAATAAAATTAAGCACTTAGCTAACTAATAATTGAGTTATCATAATTATACAAGGATAATCAAGGATGAAGCTTAAGATTCATTATATCGTTATTTTGCTCCCTTAACCACTATTGATTCAACTAGGTGTCGATCTTAGATTTTTGAAAGGTTTGATTACTCTCTATCTAGACCTGATCATTTAATCGTAATTGATTACGAAATTCCAAATTTTACAATCTCTCAATTCACAAAAACTTCCTAATATTTTCAACATTTTCTTAATTGATCAATTGAATAATTAAGTTTTCACACAAGATTTGTCTTCTTATGATTATCAATTTGATATTTTCATGAACTATTAAGTCACCAACTCTCATTGCCCAACCTAATCTAATTACTTTGGACTCACTCTCTCTATTAATTGTCAAAGAATAAACATACCCAAATATGACAAAGCTAGAATATTGTGTTGAAATCAATAACAATCAAGTCTCAAAATAACTAAAGAACAATTCCTAATATGAAAATTAGAACATCATAAAGGTGAATAACATCTTCAAATCCATTTTATACATCAAGTTTAATAAAAATAAACAAAGGAAAGAAAGATGAACTTGATTTGGACTGAATCTGGAAAATCTATCACTCTCCACTGCTTTACGTGATCTTCCTTCTTTGATCCCAATTTGGTCATATGAAGATTGCCCTTTTCTGGAGTCTTTATGTTCTTTTACAGTTATAGTGGGGGTTAATTCTAGGGCTTACCCAAGTCATTTGGTTCCCAAAATGCCTCTAACATCAAAATAGATGGAAAATCTCGTGTCTAGCAAGTGTTTATCACAATCATAACGCTAGAGGAAAAACTATCTATTATGATCGTAACATTGGATGCATGAACGTGACACTAGATGAGAACCTTCTGTCACAACCGTGACATTGCATGTATGATTATGAGCTTGCATACACGATTGTGACCATGCCTTGTAACCTATACACATTCTAGCTTCCTTCATTCTTCACTTATCCAGTTTCAATCAATAACAAACACCTCAAGAAACACAAGATTAAGATTGAAAATCATACTCTAAACTATATAATATTTAAAACATAAACAAACAATAACATTAACATAATTCTAAAGCTATACATGCAATGATCATCTAATAGACACCTATAAACACACTAAACGCCTATCAAAACATAATATAAACTACACCTATCAAGATCCCCACACCTAAGCTTTTTCTTCTCCTTAAGAAAAAACACAACACAAACTCAAACAATCCAAACATAAACACATACATTCATGCAACATGAACTAATAAGACAAAGGCATCTAACTTCACAAAACCAATTTAACTACAAACAACAATCACTCAAGTTGTTCCAATATATTAACCTATACAATTCATGGCTAACCATTTTTTAAAACATTAACAACATATTTATTCACCCAAAGCCCTTGTACATATACATTGATAATTAGTATTCAATCAAAATTGAAATTATCATTAAGTAACTTTTTATGAAAATTCTTGCTATTTTCAAGGATTAGTAGGATTTATTTATCAAAACACTAATTTTTGATTTTCTTTGACGTTAACCTAGTCTTTTGACGCGAAGGAAAGCACCTTGTCTTGAATGTCCCCAGTTACTTAACTAGGCCATGTTTTATTAATTATCTCACTCAGAATGTCATTCTATCCTTTTGACACAAACACAAACATTTTGTTGTGAATGACCCTGGTAACTCAACTATATCACATTCTCAATTGGCTACTAGCTCTATTCATAAAACAAGGGCCAATGAAATAGTTATCTATTTAAGAAACACACTTTTTTTTATCACATTTCACATAGCCTACCTCATTTCTTTTTATTCAATCATCCTCATGAAAAATTACCAATGATGCTAACTCATTCAATTGACTTATATTTATAAATGTATATGACAATTTCCTAAGGTTGATAAACTAACTTCATATCCTAATTAACATGCATATTTAATTAAAGATACTTAAAACATAAAATTCACAAGCTAATATGTTACAAATTCAATGACTATGTTCAAAGTTAAACTACTTCCATCAAGTTGTTGCCATTGACACATTGACACAATTCACACATATGCTCACACCATGTCAACCTAATTAAAAACTAACAATATGGTATACAAAATTCACACTCATGATGACAATGTCAATGCAAGCCTTCTCACACTTGGACAACACATTGTCCTTAATTTGAGGAAATAAACACCACATATATTAAAAAAATAGTGTGACGTATAAACTTATGAAGTAACAGATGTTCGGGAGTACAAACAACATTATTATGGACATTCCTAACATTAAAGTCACCAAACCCTGTTAATTGGATCCAGCACCTTTTGACACAAAAATTATCATGTGATTCAATTATGTTTGAATCCAGAAATCTACCAATTTCACACAAAACATCATAATTCAATTGATTTGGTTGACCCCATAAACAAAACAAATATTCATTTGGGTTTTGCAACTTAAATTAAAGAGAAATATAAAATTCAAAAGTTAATTCTTCATATACAACATAGTTAAAATTAATAACTTATCCTATTGAATTTTACTGAATTCTCATCCTTATCTTTTAACCCAAGATTGTCCAAGATATCAAAATCAAAATACCTAGTCAAAACTTGGTATAATTTTTTTTTGAAACACAATCTCAATCATTTGGTACTTTGATAACAATAACTCATCCACAAAATTTCCAATATAATCCCGTATGTGATTAGAGAGGAGGAGAAACAGAATCTTTATATATATATATATATATATCGCTATCAACTTTCTGCTTAAAACTCAATATTTCCTCTTCATTCCTATTTCTTTTTATCTCATAAACCACAACTAAATCAAAACTCTATCATTTTTTTATAATCGTCAAAACCAGAAACACACACGCATATTCATCATGTTTTCTGCATTCCTTCACTTTCATTTTTCGGCATTTTCAGCTTGTGTATTTTCTTCATTTCTTCCTCTAATTATCACTTTAATCATTATTTCTTAGCTCCAAACATCACCATACATCTATCTCTTAACTCTAAATTCATTTTTAATCATCTCTAAAATACTCCAAAACTTATGTATATATATATACATATATGAACAGTAAAAACATCAACATAACAGAACATTACATATCCATTTTCTCCAAATTTTTCTGCACTAATCTCCTACACGTTTTCATTGATCTTTTAACTCCAAAAACTGGTTTAACACTATCCCATAACATTTCAATCATTAAATCCAAAGAAAATCAACATGTACGGAAAAATCAAAATCTCCTCACTCATTTTCCGGCAATTAGGAATATCACTGTACCTAACCATTTAGCAGTGAGTTAACAATGCATGCTTCACTTCATACAAAAATACATAATCATAACAAGATTACTTGTTTGAAGCTCTAACAGCTACAAAAAATCACGTAACCCTAATCCCTCATGCAACCACGTACATCAACTTGAAGGTTGACAGGGGAGTTTGGTTTTTCTTGGGTGGAAGAAAGAAATACAAGGTATGAGTGGTAGTGGATAGGAGAAATCAAGATTTTTCTCTGTTGGAGCTTTGATAAAAAAACTCTGTATTGAAGATACACTAGAGAAATAAACTTCGAGAGAAAGAAATGAAGGCAAGTACAGTAACCTGTCTTTCAAGGTTATTTATAACTCAACTTTAAAGCTGGGACACCTGTTCATTTCTTAGCCACTTATCCAATTCCCTTTAATAAAACTCACTTAAGTATGATTTGTACTTAAGTTTTTGACTTAATAAAACCACTGCAATACAAGTCATAACCCATTAAATCACTTCCAGATTTTTCCATAAAACATCATTTTTTGTCAAATTTGTATGTTCTTTCTAACCCTTATACTGAAGTTATTTTGAGCTCACATGTACCAAGTTTTTGGGTTCTAACCCTTAGTATAGGAATGGGATGTTACAACAGCCCTATTCCATGCACCTCGCCCCGCTACTTGCAATTTTCCTTTTAATTGTGAACATATGATAGTTTGCTTGATTCTTGGTCCCATTATGAAGCATAAATTTGCAAAATTAATCAAAACACAAGAAAATACACCAACACTACCCAAAATCATGAGGGAGTAGAAATAGCACCCAATCTTATGGAAATCAGTCAAAGAATGCAAGATTTGTGTGTAAAATGCAAAATATGGGAAAGAGAGAGGCAGATTTGATTGAAAGATGCAAGAGAAACAATGAAAAATTAAAAGTAAAGTAGAGAGAAGTGAGAAACAATTAGTGATGGCTAAAGCTTTGAGAGAGAAGTGATTTGTCAACAAATGGGAAGAAGGATGAATATAAGGGTTTAGGGTTAATAAAGTAGGGGTAAATAGGGTTAAGGCCTTGAAATTCATACGTTATTCAATTCCCTCACAATTGTGACTAAAGCGTTTTTAACCCAAGTCCCCATCGGGACACTTGAGTCACGATCATGACAGAAAGGGATTTGAACCCATTCATGGTTAGACATAGCATGCACGATCGTGAGATGGCGAATCTTGATACCCTTGTCTCGTTTTGTCAGTCTTTTTTGTGTAACCTTTGAGCTTGCTTCCCTAACTTATATTATCTTCAACACCAAGTAATTTATCCATCCACACCATTCTAAATCAAGGTTATTAAAAAAACCTAATTCTAGAATTCAAAATAAAACTACATGCCAAAATTTGTATGGTCTTTAGCTTGGCCATTCATCATTTGAAGCATTTTTAATCATTTGAAAGGAAAGAAATTACTTCCCTTTTTTTATAATACCACTTCGAGATACAGCTAACATCTATGTCCATTCACCTTGAAGGTTTCCTCTTTATAATTTTCCAATTCCAAAGATCCATGTTTGAATATGTGGGTCACTTTGAAAGGCTTACTCCAACGTGATTTAAGCTTTCTAGGAAACAATTTCAATCTCAAATTATATAACAACATTCAATATCTCCCACCTTGAACTCCTTTTTAATATGATAATCATGCCACTTCTTCACCTTTTCCTTATATAATTTGGCATTGCATTTAAGCGAAGGAGTCTTCGTTAACTCGCCTACTTTCAATCAAAATTTAAAGCTCTTATCACCCAGTATGATCTATTCTTAAGTTCCACGGGTAGATGACAAGCTTTACCATATATGAACCTAAACGGAGTCATTCCAATTAGGGTTTTGAAAGCAATTCAATAAGCCCACAGGGCATCATCCAGCTTTAATGCCCAATCCTTCCTTGAACTATTTACCATCTTTTCTATTATGTGTTTGTTTTCATTGTTCACGACTTCCACTTGCCCACTCGTTTATGGGTGATAGGGAGTGGCGACACGATGGTGAACTCCATATCTTTTAGGAAGAGCATCAAAAGATTTATTGAAAAAATGTTCTCCTACGTTACTTATTATCATTCTTGGCACTGCAAATTAGTTGAATAATATCTTAATAAACTTTTGTACCACCTTTCCATCATTCTTTGCAGATGCCATAGCTTCAACCCACTATGAAATATAGTCCACTTTGACTAAAATGTGCATGTTCCGCATTGAGGATGGGAAAGGCCCCATGAAGTTATGTCCCCACACATTGGAAACTTGGACTTCAAGATGTTGGATAAGGGAATGTCATCTATTTTTTAGATGTTCCCCTCTTTTTGACACCTATCACATTGTGGCATGAAATCTTGAGCATCTATAAATAGTTGCGGCCAATAAAATTCATATTTGAGTATTCAAGGTGTAACATCTCGTTCCCATAGTAAGGGTTAGAACCCTAAAATTTGGTACATGTGAGATCAAGAGAGATTAAGGAAAATGCAATTCATGCTCATGCATAATGTCAGCATACACGCATGTGAATTTGAATTTTTGCACACATTAAAAAAATTGTTCATGCACTCAATTGACATTTTTCGGGTATAAATGGGTGGTTTAATGTGAATATGATGCGAATTATGGTTTTGTGTCTTAAAAATTGAGTGGGAATGTATAAGTAGTGAATTAGAACTTTTGGTAAAAATTTGGGAATTTTCTGAAAATTTAGGGTATTTTGGACGAGAAAAATGCCAAGTGGCAGAACAATTGGTGAATAGTAGTAGAATTCGAAGTCGAATGGCAATGGAAATTTTTATATATGACATTAGGATTTAATGACAAGTGGCATTGAAAATTGGGAGTCAATTGGATTAGAAATTGGAGACAAAATGGACTAGTTATCATAGTGGACCAAATGGAACCATGGGGAGGTGACATGTGGCAAGTGACAAGTGTCACTTGCCTTGCCACACACCTCACCCACGATTGTTTACCTAATTGAAAGACCATTTTATGGTCTTTCACCATGATTTTCGTTACATGCTTCTTCATTTTCTCCTTCTCCATTCTTTTCTCTCATCCATGCCAGTCACTCTCTCCCACCTTCATCAATGTTAAATCTTGCTCTCTCTATTCACTTGCTACTTCATTTTCTTTGTCTTTTTCACCTTGCTACTCAATGACCCAACCTATTCCTCCATGAAAGTTGATGATCATGGAGATTAAATAGTTAGGGTTTAATGGTGATTTTGAAGATTTTGAAGCTAACTCAAGTAAGTAGCATATTGTTCCTTATTATTTGTTGAATGAGATATGTATGATGATGGGTTATTTAATCACAAAATGGTGCTTTAATATATATAATGGAATGTGGTTGATGAAATGGGAAAATAATTGTCTTACCTTTAAATATATGATGATTGATGTTCATAAGATGTTGTAGTGATGATTTAGTGATGTAAGGATCATCAAAATGATGTAGAAATTGTACAAAAAAATTGATTGATAAATGAAGTTTCATGTTCTATTTTTGATGGAGAATAACGTGGATCATTGGTTGTTTTAGGAATGGATTGGATTGTGTATGGAAGTTAAAGAAAAGGCAAGTATAGTGTCTTGAAAAGAAAAGAATTAGGATGAAAGTTTAGAGACAAATAGATAATGGTGTTTAAAGTGGCTGTAATAGGTTAGCTGTAACAATTCCACTGAATATGCTTCTATAATTTAGCCATAACTTATTATGTAAATGTCTAAATGAGGTAATTTTTGCTTTGGATTAAGTTAGAGACATATGGATACATTTTGTATGAAGACATCGAATTCAAATTCTGTCTTTAAGAGTTTCTAATTTTGACATGAAATTGAGTACTGAGGACAGAAAGTTGATGATGAATGTGTATGTATATATATGATCTATTATTAGTGTTTATGATCAATCATGGGATATAATTTGGTTATGGATGATATTGATTTGAAATGGAGTTATAATAATGGATAAATGATGAGTATTGAACTAGAAATGATTAACTAAGCAGAGGAATTGAATGTTGTAAGTAAAGAGTTAGAAATCTGGAAAACATAGAATCCAATTGGACATACTTTAGTGTAAGAGTCATAACTTTTTCTGTAGAACTCAGATTGAGGTCATTTAGTTATGGGTTTAAAGAGTGAAGTGAATCACACGTTAATACAAGACTTATTATACAATATACAAATGCACAAGAAGGGGGGGTTGAATTGTGTATTCCTTTTTGTTAAGCCCCTTCGTAAACAAATTCGTTAAAAGAAACTTGTTCTTTTCACAAGAACTA